>JAYEVI010000489.1:0-222137 GCA_036346575.1 Dendrocalamus sinicus | reverse complement strand
TAATTTCTGAAACAAAGTCTTTGCGCAGTTTTATACAATGGAATGTATGTGTTGGACCGAATGGCGACAGAGGGGGTGAATGTTGATCAATTAAAACTTATTCCCACAAAGTATCCACGACAGAGCTTTCTTCAATAGCTACAGAGCTATGAAGAGGGTAGATGAGTGCTCACTGAAAACTGAAATTTAAGACAAAAAAACAGAGCAGAGATAAAATAGACTAGAAATATAGCATTGGAAAATAGAGCCAATCAGAGAAACACAGAATAAAATCTTCCTCAACACACAGTGAGACCACAAGCTGCTACTTGTTGTCCAAAGCTGAGAAGAAATCAACTAAAGGAACCAAAAAGAGCTTTCTTCTACCGCATGCCGAATGGCACAAAAGAAATGGCAAGTCTGCTTAACCAAGCTCACAACAGATGATTGATTGCCCTTTCTCTTTTTGGACAAAAAGGCAAAAAAACTAAGAAAGGCAAACTGAAAGCAAAATCTGTTGGTTGAATGAGCAAGAAAACCAAATGATAGAATTGGGCTAACACAATAACTAGGCAATCGCTAAACAAGTATCATTGAGAGAATAAACATGAGAGGCAATGAAACTTACGAACTTGCACCCACCAAAACACACAAGAGAAGAAGAAATCTGAACTGCATGCAATACTGATAAAATCAGCCTAGATCAGTAATTGCATAGCAAAATTTCAGCTAAAAACGAGGTTGTTTGAACTATATGCAGCAGGTTGAAAATGGCACAAAAGAGGCAAATGAGTACTTTCTTGTGCCATCCAGCCACAAAGGGAAGCATGCATTCCTGCTGGCCGAAAGACAAAAAAATGATGGGATTTTCTTTGCCAAGGTACAGAAGAAGAGATCAACAACCAAAAACTACTAAAAGAAAAGAGGACAGCAGGGGGCAGCCGAACATAACCAAAGAGCAATATATCAGCTGAGTGCTTGCTGCCGAGAGGATGAACAGAGGCTCCATATTACAGGCAAAAGACAGCAAGAAGATCTCACGAAAGGGTCACAAAAAGAACTTAAACAACCAGAGCATCTCACAAACAAGATTTCACATATTGAAGCAAAGAGATGAAGAACGAAAAGGGAAGCTCAAACACAAATCTTTAAAAAACGATACGGGGACATGAATAATTAAAATGAAGTGTCTACATTCAGCTCACCTCTCTCACAAGCTACCTCTAAAAATCACTCTCATTTTCATGCTCATTTCATTGCATGGAGAGAACCAAATAAAAACCCTAACTCTCACATATTCTCTCAACCCTCCACTAGAGGGCATCCTCTATTTATAGCACTCACTAATGGGTTTACAACACACTTTACCCATTAGCTCTCACCAACTCATGGCGCTTTATCCAAACCTGCTTCCTTTAGTGCAGCTTTGCGTGCTTACCGAACGCCTCGCACCTTCCAGAAACTTCCTCCTTTCTTGCCTTGCAAGCCTCGCAGCCACCTCGAGCCTCGCCGCCTTCGACACCTCCCGACCGCTTCGACCTCGCCGCCACCGTGCCTAGTCCGGTCCACCGTGGTCCTCGCCACGACTCGCCCGATGTCCTCGCTACCAACACGCATAAGAAACACATCAAATAGCACCGCCGATACATGTAATCAAAATTAACATGATAAAGCCCAAACTCGTTGAATCAAAGGAATACGCGCCCTAATCCATACGACTAAGTTTGACCAAGTCCGACCGAGCCCGCTTTGCGCTACGCAACGACATGGTCCGACCACACAAACCAAACTCGACTATCCTAAAACAATGTCAATTACTCATCACCAACATGGGGTCGTACATGGTCTCTCAAGATGTTATGATTCTACATTATTTCATTCAATTTAAATTGTTAACTACAAATTTTATTAAAAGTATGTTGATTTTTTTTCTTTCCAGGTTATGTCTCATATTGGTTGTACATCTATTCCAAATAAATATATTCTGAAAAGATGGACTGTGCATGCTAGAGAAGGCACTGCAAGTCATTTTGAATCATTCATAAATGACAATGATGCTGCTGTTTCGAGGACACACCGCCATACCCTTCTTTTTAATGCCTGTATGGATTTGTCTAATAAGGGCGATGTTTCAATTGATGCATTCCATATTGCTATGAGGTATATAACACAAGCAATAGAGGAGATTAAGATTACTCATACGCTTGAAACTGAAGAGTTACATACACATAATGTTTCTTTGAAAGAAATTGTTCATTGTGATGAGGCTACAGTTTCAAATGATGACCATTCTAATAATCAAGACGATGATTCCATTAATCAAGACGAAGAGATTGACACCATCCTTCCACCGATCATCTAAGAAGCGTGGACGTCCCAAATCAACAAGGTATAAGTCTCAATTAGATGGTCCTATTACCAAGAAACGCATGTGTTCCCATTGCAACCAGAAGGGACATTACAGAACTAGCTGCCCTTATAATCCGGACAGAACTAGCAAAGTCTAACTAGAGATATCTAAGGATGATGCAGGCCATGTCAATAAGCTAAGCGGAACAAGGAAGCTAATATTGAGTCCAATAGAGTGCTATAAGCTCGAGATTGAAACATTGGTTAAGTACATGGTTCTGCTTTGAAGCTTAGGCAAATTGAACACATAAAATATTGTCTTTTAAAGCTCATAGTCGCTTTCCAACTCAAAATTTTTTATGTGCTAGATCTCAAGTCTTATACGACTACCCAAGCGAGAAGCTTAAGAAGATAGTTTAGGTCATCCAAAACTCCCCCGAGTTCATGCCGAGTGCAATGGCAAGCCGCCTCATGAGAAAGAATTGGTGAAATCAGTTTTTCGCACAAAAGAGATCATTTTGCTTTTTAAACATGTTGTACTAACTTATGCATCATCAAGAACTAATATAGCTCAACTTAAGGCTCAACAAAGATTCAACGCTCAACTAAGCTTATTTGACATGGCATGAATCATAAAAGGATAGCTCAAGAAAGACTAAACTCAAGTGCTAGCATGACAAGTTTTAATTCAAGTAGATCAATTTTAATTCACTTATCATGACAAAATCTAGTCTATACATATGAAGTCATGATAAATCTAGCAAATAAAGCACAAGCCATGGCAAGGTGTAGAGCATGGTACGCATGTCATAAAGGATAATAATCAAAGCTCAATGTAGTTATATTACAACGCGAAATGCTAAAAAGCAAGAAAATCCAGCTCCCCCTCAACATGAGATGTAACTTTTAGTTCAAGTTGAGTTATGTCAATATTAAGCTCTAGAAGCTCCCAAATGAACTCCCCAACCAAAGCAATAAATCGAGAAGCTGGAAAGAAAATAGACTGACATATCCTTAAAGAATAGATAAGATATAGAGATGACTTATGGCTCGCATGCACTCTCATCTACTCCCATATGACCGTGACTATTAGCTTGACCGTAAAACACACACACACTAGAGAGCAAACACGCACTCTGCCTACCCGAGAGTGGCCCAACCTCACTAGAACCTACAAGAAGCGAAGTGAGCTCGATCTAGTGAGATAAGAAATAGCTAATAAGAAGTATCCCGAAGCACAAGATAAGAGTAAGAAGTCTATGCAACTAGACAAGAGAAGCACTCTAACCTATGCTAGAAGGACTAAGCCCGATGCACCCCGAGTGCAAAGCGACAAAAATGAGACATGACATAATCAATATAGTAAAACAAAGAAGCCCAAAGCTCCCCTCTACCACACCCACAAGGACAAACCACCCCAAGCTCTCTCGCAGAGCTGAAAACCTCGAACTATCTAATGGCTTAGTGAAGATGTCACCAACCGTGGTCACTCTCCACAACTGAGCACTATATCGCCTTCTCTACATGGTCTCTAAGGAAGTGATAACGGATATCGATGTGTTTGGTCCGAGAGTGTTGCACTGGTTCTTAGCAATGTTAATCGCAGAAGTGTTATCACAAAAGAGTGGAACATGCCGATAACTAACCCAAAGTCCCGCAGGTCAGCCATCCGTAGTACTCGATCGCAAAGAAATGGCTACAAAGAAGATACTCGGCCTGCTGGATGGTGGTAACACCGGATCGCTTCCTAGAAGACCAAGAGACGAGAAGTGCCAATGAATTGACAAGTGCTGTGAGTGCTCTTCCTATCTATCCTACAACAAGAAAGTCTCGCCCGAGAAGGCTCTCAAGGAAAGACAGATGAGGAAGAGTACCGATACCATAGTCAATGGTAGCTCTGAGGTACCGAAGATGCGCTCACGCTCGGGCGTGAGATACGAGGAGAAGCTCAAATCGAGCACACGCACATACGGAGAAGTGTATGTCTGGTCTCGAGGCATGAGGTAAAGAAGGGAGCCGATCATACTTCTGTACTCTTTCTGATCAACTGGCTCGCCATCCTCATCTGGGTCAAGATAGGTTGTAGAAGCCATTGGAGTTGACACAGGCTTACCATCACTCATGTCAAAGCGCCTCAGGAGGTCACGAGTGTACTTTCCCTGATGAAGAAATGTACCCTCCCGAGTCTGCTTGATTTGGAAGCCAAGGAAGAAAGTCAACTCGCCCATCATACTCATCTCAAACTCGGTGCTCATGACATCCGAGAACTGTGAAACCAGAGTATGGGAAGAGCCGCCAAAGATGATGTCATCGACATAGATCTGGACGAGTAGAAGGTCAGTGCCATGCCGACGGATGAACAAGGTCTTGTCAACTTTACCCATCTCAAAACCATGACTTAACAAGTAGGACTTAAGCCTCTCATACCAAGCTCTAGGGGCTTGCTTAAGTCCATACAAAGCTTTGGAAAACTTGAAGATATGGTTTGGGTATTTGGGGTTTTTGAAACCAGAGGTCAGTCGGACGTAGACCTCTTCCTCAATAAAGCCATTGAGAAAGACACTCTTGACGTCCATCCGTAAAGCTTGAATCCCTTAGAAGCTGCAAAGGCAAGCGGGATTCTAATGGCTTCAAGTCTAGCTACTGAGGGCAAAGGTCTCTCAAATCTAGACCTCAACCCGGGAGAACCCCAGCTACCGGTCCTAGCCTTGTTCCAATAACCACTCCATCCTCGCTCGCTTGTTCTTGAACACCCACTTAGTCCCAATAATATGTGACTCGCGGGGCTCGACAAGCGACCATACCTTGTTCCTCTCGAAATTCTCTAACTCCTCATGCATGGCATTGACCCAAGACTCATCGGAAAGAGCATGAGAAACATCCTTGGGCTCAAAAGAGGCAATGAAAGCAGAATGGAGACACTGAGATAAGCCGCATTTTGAGCGGGTAACACACTCGAACAGTCTCCAATCATCCGCTCGTAAGGATGCCTTTTCGGATATGTCTGGGAGGTCCAGGATGAGATGAAGAGTGGCCTCTACCTCGTGAGTCGACGAGGTAGGAACAGAGCCACTAGCTCGGAGGAAGCATAAGGCATGGGTCGGTCACCGAGGTGCGGTGGAAGACGGCACCTCAAGGGGTGGATTAGGACCGGATCGGGTAGACAACCTCATCTCCATCGCCCTCGCCATCCACGAAGATGGTCTCGAACGCTCTAAATAACTCGAGATATCGTGCCTAGTCCCGGGACCGCCTCGTCAAAGGTCACCTCACGTGTCTCTACCAATTTGCTAGACTCGTGAGCCTGCACTTATAAGCCCTGGAAGAAGGAGTAACCTAGAAAGATACCATCATAAGAACGTGACTCGAACTTGTCTAGGTTCCCGGACTTGAGAATAAAGCACTTGCAACCAAAAACAAAGTGGGAGACGCTGGGCTTTCGCGCGTATCTCAACTCATAAGAAGTGCGGTGCAAGTGTGCGAAGAAAACTCGATTCGAGGCATGGCACGCGGTGGCTATAGCCTCACTCAAAACTTCCGCGATGTAGAGTACTCATCAAGCATCGTCCCGCCATCTCGACTAAGGTGCGGTTCTTTCACTCCACAATGCCATTTTGATGTGGGACGTGCGGAGAGGAGAACTGATGCTCTACACTGCCTCACCAGAAAACTCGAAGTAGGAATTCTTGAACTCCGTGCCATTATCACCGCGGATCACTCGTAAGGCACCGGGAGCTCAACAGAAAGCCTGCGAAAGACCTCGAAATGTGAAAACGCCTCATCCTTCGAGGCTAAGAAAAACACCCAAGAATACCTCGAGAAGTCATCGACCACGACAAGAACATACCACTTCCTCCCGCCGATCGCATCGAGTGGTCCCACCTATGTATCCATGTGGGAGCAAATTGTCGTGCATCGGTCATAGTAATCGTGGACCGGAGGGTGAGAAGCGCAACCATCTTGCCGTGGTCGGCATGGAGCGCAAACAAGATCTTTGACCATTTTGAGTTTCGCAAACCACAAATGAGATCGTGGCGCTAACTCGTCAAATGGTCAAACCGATATGACCAAGTTTCCTATGCCGTAAAGTCGATCGTGGGACTCAAGCAACCAAACACCAAAGAGGATCACCCAAGACTCAAAAATCAGCACGAAAGATCCTCCCATAACGTGAAATCCCGCAAACCGGACTACCCAAGAGTCAAGAATTTTGCAAGCATTTTTCTTAAAGCTCACCTCATAACCGCCATCGGTAAGCCGAGAAACCAAAGCAAATTATAACGCATCTTACTAACTAAGGCAACATCTCTCAAAATAAATGAATCATTAACGCCAAGATCGTACCTTTGGCGATGACGCGCTGCATGAAGCGCTCCGAAGGTGATTGTCTCATCACCGGAGCACGGCTAGGAAGAGAACCAACGTGAGTCTCCGATCATATGACGAACAACCGAGTCTACGAGCCAAACCTCTCCCTTCCACCGCCGAACTTGAGTCAACAAGAGTAAAGTCTCGATCTTGGGGTAAATCAAAAGTGATTTGGCACCCATACCGAACAACACGCTGGCAGCGTAGCGAAGCCACACACGATCGACCTCTAGCTACCCCACGCCTCTCTGTCACTCAACACGCCGAAGGTCCGTGTGCACTGGCCGCGGTCGATCCGACTACTACGCGCAAGCGAGTCGAAGACCGGCAACTCGCGATCACGCCGTGGTAATCGTCTCGACGGGGAAGCGAGATGTACCCTCAGACAACGGAAGTCACGACCGGAGCAGCACGAGGACGAAACCGTAAGACTCGGAAAAACCAAGTCCTCGATGCCGCCCAAACCCGCCGGCAAAATCGACTCGTGCTAGTCTTAGGTGCACTCGTGATCTGGGCTGACTCGAATACGCCTAAGTGCCTCCACACGGTCTCTACGCAATCCTAGCGCTCAAGCATCGATCGATCAGGTGTCCATCCTTCCGACGATGGTGCAGTGGTACTTCACCTTCCGAGAGGTAGAAGTAGCACGGGAGGCTTCGCCTTACGAGAGGCCGGCCGCAGTGGACTCACCTTGCTATCGAGATCCCTTGGACAAAGCCCGCTGATTTGAATTTAACCTCATCGATCCGGCTCGACTCGATCACACCTTCCACTATGGGTGGAGAATAGGTGTGGATGCTTCCTCATATCCTCATAGAAATCATATCCTAGACCGTAACATCCTGCATTTTTGCTAAAATAAATAAATAAATAAATAAATAACTTAATTAATTGAATTAAAATCAAAACAAGTATTTTTGTGCCTAAATTTTCTTTTGGATTTGCCCTGAATTTCTGCTTTTTGAAAAGTTGTATTTGAAAACATTTTAAGAAAAACCTAAAAGTATTATTAAATAAAATGATATTTTGATTTTGTATAAAAATCTTATGTCAAATTATTTATTTGGAGTTTATTTGGCTTTTATTTGGTTCTCTGGTTTTTCTGGAGTTTAAAATGTATTTTTAAAATTAAAAAGTATTTAAAGTATAAAATTAAATACCAACATTAGTTGGAAATATTTTTATTAAGTTCAAAATGTCTCCAAGGTTCTAGGAATTTTTCTAGAATTTTTGGAGGTCATCCGTATTTTTCGAGGCTTATTGTATTTTCAGTGCTTTTTCAAAACTGGAAATCAAAATCCAAAAATAAAAATTCCTCCTCCTCCATCCGCCGCCACGTGGACGGCCCGGATCCGCTCGCACTCGCCTCTCTTCCCTTCCCCGCTCGCCACTGGCCGGGCCCGATGCTCGCCACGTTGCGCCCCGAGTCAATCCGCCCGTCCGCCCCGCCCTTCCTATCGGCCGCTGATCGCCATCCGCCGCCCGCGCTTACTCCTCGCTCTTCCTCCTTCGCACTTCTGTCCCCACTGCTGTCGCGCTCGTTTTCCCGTCTCTCGCGATCGGGTCCCACCTGCGCGCCACTCGCCCTCTTCTCTTCGCAGCTCGGCCACTTGGCCGTGGTCGCTCTCCTCCCGCCCTTCTTTCCCGCGCGGCTGGCCGTTGCGCCCGCCGCCCTTCCCGGCCCTTTCCTCTCCGGCGCACGCCAACCACCTCCCACTCCGCCACCCACCCTCCCGCACGACCCGCGCCCACGCGCCTCTCCTCCCGCCTCGCCGCGCCCACCTTCTCCCCAAACCGCGCTGCCGCCCGCAACCGCCGCCCACTCCGGCGACCGATTCACGCGCCCCACTCCTCCGCCCCTATAAAGAGGCCCCGAGCTCCTCCTTCCCTTACACCACCGCTCGCGCCCGCCTCTCCGAGCTCCCGAGCCCTCACCACTCGGCGCCCATCTCGGCCGCCGGTCCTCCGGCGAGCAATTGCGCTGCCCAACGCCGCCGCGCCGGCCGACTTCTGCCCGGACTTCCTCGCGCCCGCTAACGCCCTCCGCCTCGCTGTCAGCTCGAGCGCCACCGAGCCCTCGCAGCTGGCCCGAGCCACCGCTCTTCCTACTGCCGCGACCGCCTTCTGCCACCTCCGGAACCCCGCCCACCTCGGTTCCCGCCTCGCTCTCCCCAATGCGCCACTCGCCGCCGGCCGTCACCGCGGGCGCCGGCGAAGCTCTCGGGCCCGGCGCGCGCCCGGCGGCAGGCCACGTCAGCGTGCCCCCGGTCTGCTTGGCCTTCGATCAACAACTTTTTATCGACGGGAGCCATGTTCATGCTCATCAACTGTCACAAAGTTTACCCCTGCGCATGACTGATCAACAACTCATGGGCCAATTCCATCGGCGGGATCGCGCGCGCGCGCATGGCTCATCAACAGCCAGCGTTGCTTTCTCCCAGGTGCGCGTACACTCGGCGGAGCCTGCGGCCACCGTCCGATACGGACGCAACCGCAGCCAATGAAGCGCGCCGGCCCTCCGCAATTAAACCGCCGGCGCGAGGGTGTGTGAACACGTACAGCCGCCGGCGCGCGCTCCAGACCGTCGCGTCCGACCGCGCGCCCCTTCTGGCCGTATTTATACACCGCCCCCCTCAAGTCCGTCATCGGCGCTTCGGCGTATCACACAGCAGCCAGCCGGCCGGCCATCTACTGTCCCACGACGCCGAGTTACCGTAGGCATGGACCCCAATCACCCGCAGTTCACCGCTCCGGCGGGCTCGCCTGCGGTCCCAACGCCCGACGCCACGAACTTGAACGCCAACGTGCCCCCGCCAGCGCTGGTGCTGCACGGACTGCAGCCTGCAGATGCCTCCACGGAGATGGAGCCAACCGAGGAAGACAATAATGCATTCCTCCAGAGTTTGGCCGACATCAACGGCGAGCCCGTGTTCGAGCCGTACGAAGCCCAAGACATGGACTGTTCGGACTGCACGGTTCTCAGGGAGGTCCTCCATCAGAGTGGTACGTATACATACGTATGTGTATATAGCATCCATGCGAAGTTGCATTCATATATGCATCTAGTTTGTGTGATCAAGACTGATCACGACGCATGCTGCTCCTTGATTAACTTAGCGCGCGCGGACTGACGAATTCATGCAGATAGCCGTCAAATGTACTTCAGGATTCATGGCGGCGCTGCGCCTGGAACCTTTGACCACGCTACATTTGAGATAAGACACGCCGGGATCTCTGGATTGGCACCAACAGTCCTTTTCTTCTACGTGGCGTAAGTGACTGGACACACTCAATATTGTCACTACTACTCAGATTATAGTCGTGTGTACGCAACATTTCCTTGCATGTTCCAGCCTTTTCCAGCGAACGCACGAGTGGGTAGGGCAGTTCATCGCCAGGATCGTCGACATGATGCGAGGTGATGCCACCGGGCAGGTGTACGACTCCTACTCGAGCTTTTGCTCCGCGGTGTGCAGCAATATCGCCCCGCCGCCCTGAATAATGACCCGTTCATGGCAGCGATGTTTGGTAATCTTAGCAGTCTGAGCCAAATATTTGTATCCTCAACAGCACACTGTAAGTATCAACTGAATTAGTTGTGAATTCATCTACATAGTACTTTGCGGTCTAATTAACGGTGCAAGCACCGTCGATTGTTATATATGTTTGCAGCCACTGCCGCTGCCGTTGCCGTACCACCGGCGGCACCACCACCACCGCCTGCTGGATCAAGCCTGAGTTCCGCCGGCAACGTTGCGGAGCCCCTCTTCCTTCAGCGCCAGCGACGACCCATGCGTCAGCTCACGCGTAAAAAGCAGACGGAGCAACGAGAACGAATGAAGAAGATGAGCATCAAGGATGTTGCACCGTACCTTCACATGACAAAAGCCGACGCCGCCCTAAAGCTCGACATGTCGTCCAGTTCAATAACACGAGTCTGCCGCTTGAACAAACTCGCCCGCTGGCCCGCTCGTCGGGTACGCTAAAACTTCGGTAGACATGTTATTTCCGGTGTGATTGGTATAGATATAAACTGAAATTGCTGACTTATTATCGCTGCAGATAGAAGCTCTGAACAAAAAGATACATAAACTTGAGGAGGATGCAGCGAGTGGACAAGGATTGCTGATGATAAAGGAAAAGATAGAGAAATTGCAAGCGGAAAGAGCGAAAATTTATACCCAACTCGAGCAAATCATCGATAAAGCTACCGATGAACATCCCACCGGCAACAACGCCGAAGATCCTCCCTCTCCGGGTGATGGGAATGCCGGTGCTCCTCCGGTTGGAGTCAACTAGGCGGTGTTTGTCCATGTTGCAGCGCAGCTCTGTACGAGCCGAACAAAATAAACTGTATCTAGTGGCTTGGATTCGTCGGAACTCGGAACCTTGTCCATACAACTCCATATCAGCAGTGGCACCCACTACTACTACTGATCATAGCACAGCTAGCTAGCTAGGTGCTAGCGTAGGAGTACTTGGCAATGTAGCAAAACAGAAACAAGAGGTATATATTGAGTTCGGTTGTATTCGTTAAAATCATATGCGATTATTTTTCTGTGCATATTACTTCTCGCGAATAATAAAAATTCAAATATTTAAACTATAAATCATAAGCGGACCCATCCCTGTATAGTAGTGAGGTTAGGTCTTTGGGGTATCTCTGCTCCAGTCGCCGTCCTCCACCGTGGAGTTTTTCTTCTTTTGATCTTTCCCATAAAAAACTTGGCGATTATCGCCGTTCTGGTGTTTATCACCTCTATTTGTCCTCCTTTTGCTTCTTCTACCTCAAATCTATAGTTACAAATCAAGATCCGTAATTTTTGCTTGGGAGGCATTGGGAAAGGACTAGATATCGACTAAAAAGCAACATGGATGCTGAACTATGAGTAAACCCTAAACCCTAACCCTATATATATATATATATATATATATATATATATATATATATATATATATATATGTATATATATATATATATATATATATATATATATATATATATATTGAGGACTCCTCGATGTCCGGACTCCTCATTCTGTGCCGTCCACTCACGCATGCTTCATTAACTGGAAAAGACGATTAACGGGTTGGAAGCCGCTAGACCCGTTGTTTGGACCAAATTGGAATCTCCTTCACTCGGTCACGCAACTTCCCCCAAATCGTGCATTTCCGGTCTCACCTCTCCCCAATTCGAGCATTTTCCCGCTTTCACCTCTCCCCCCAAATTCAACACACGTGGTTATGCCTATTCTTATCATCTTCATCAAGCATTTAATGTAGCATATATTTTGTCCGATTGGACTACAGATTCTCATATTAGATAAGTAGGTATGTGAATTGACTACGTTGTGTAAAAGAAGGAATAATTTAGATGTATGCGATATGGCATTTAATTTCTACATATACTACTATAAATGCTTTGTATCCGTCAAGAATCATATTTTTCCATTGCTTTCCGTTCGAGCCTGGATATGTATTCATATGTTATGTTCTTTTTGGACTCCTCTTCTACCATTGCACGGCAATACGCGGCCAAGACAAAGATCAATACGCGGTCATCTAGAATACATTCATCTTGAATACATCAGTGTAGACCGCCTGTCGGAAGACGAACCATACCTACTACAAACAAAATCCTTTCATCTTGGCCTCCTCCGAATTTCTGAAACAGAGTCTTTGCGCAGTTTTATACAATGGAAGGTATGTTATGATTCTACTTTATTTCATTCAATTTAAATTGTTAACTACAAATTTTATTAAAAGTATGTTGATTTTTTTTCTTTCCAGGTTATGTCTCATATTGGTTGTACATCTATTCCAAATAAATATATTCTGAAAAGATGGACTGTGCATGCTAGAGAAGGCACTGCAAGTCATTTTGAATCATTCATAAATGACAATGATGCTGCTGTTTCGAAGACACACCGCCATACTCTTCTTTTTAATGCCTGTATGGATTTGTCTAATAAGGGCGATGTTTCAATTGATGCATTCCATATTGCTATGAGGTATAGAACACAAGCAATAGAGGAGATTAAGATTACTCATACGCTTGAAACTGAAGAGTTACATACACATAATGTTTCTTCGAAAGAAATTGTTCATTCTGATGAGGCTACAGTTTCAAATGATGACCATTCTAATAATCAAGACGATGATTCCATTAATCAAGACGAAGAGATTGACACCATCCTTCCACCTGATCATCGGAAGAAGCGTGGATGTCCCAAATCAACAAGGTATAAGTCTCAATTAGATGGTTCTATTACCAAGAAATGCATGTGTTCCTATTACAACCAGAAGGGACATTACAGAACTAGCTGCCCTTATAATCCAGACAATTCTTCCAAATCCAAGATTCAAAAAGTGTGTCAGAAGTGCAAATTATCAGGACACTACACATCCACATGTGTTACTACTGTCTAGTATTACTTCGATATTATGATTTTCCTTTCCCAATAATGAGTTAAATTTCCGTTACCATTTTCTGTTTGAACTGTAATGAAATTCTTGCACTTGATACAACATATATCTTTTCTAGCTTTGGAAATAGCAAAGACATTATATTTTAATCCCTCGTCTTACAATGGTATTTCAATTAATGCGTCACGCGCGCACACTAGCCAATATTCGAAGGAAAGCCAGCCCCTTATGGTTAGCTCATTAAGCGTGGATGCTCCGTATATACATGGCACAGCAAGTCCTCTTAACATCTCTCAATGCGTTCCTTGATGAGAACTGGATTCATATATGAGATCCCAAACAATCAGCTTATGAAAATTCACTGATTCTACTTCTCGTACGGAGAAGGGTTCAAAATGAACTAACCAGGATAAGGTAGCATGAGGTGGATTTTTGTGGGGAGCCAACACCCGTGAAATGTCTTAGCCCATGGAAGTTCAGGTGAATTATCTGCAAACACCATTGGATGTACCCCGTTCGGCACCCTTCAGGTTGTCCCACAGAACCCTTCGGTCGAAGCGTCGGGCGGAGGAGAGTTTGATTGGACGAGGAGGGGGCGACTGCACAGGCTTCGTCAGCGGCTTGCGCAGAACATCGAAGACTCCATGGTTAGCCTTGGAGACTCCACAGTGGCGATGTCGGCCTCCCCTTCCCTCGGCAAGGTGAGATCTCGCCTGCCATACCCTATTGGCCTATTCCCTACCTCTCTCATAAACCTAGCTTGGCTGCCGGGATCTCCAAGGTCGCAAATTGTGGGTTGTATTCCACAGCTTTCACAAATTATAACATCACCATCTTAGATTCTTGTTTTTAAGTGCGATGATCATTGGGCCTCCTACATGTCTGAGTTATCTACCTATGTGCTTAAGTTAACCAACCATTTAGAGCAAAATTTATAGTATGAAGATAAGGACTCTGCCCTTACCTAAGCTCAATGCAGAAATCAGGGATCAAAAAATTGGCCGATTTTCGGCCAAAATTCGAAAAAAATTGGATTTACCGGCCACCTCTGGTAAGTTCCTACCGGCAAAATAGTTTTGGCCCATTTTGAATTGACAGCCGGTCTATGTGGCCTCCTCTTTCTTTTGCCTAGATCCTAGGTTGAACCAAGCCTTCCGTGCTCATCGAACACTACTACGTAAAGGACATCAAGATTTATTCAAAAACATCATCACGGATGATTTTCGAACCGCCTGAATTTATGAGTCGTTGATAATCGAAGGTTATCACAGACGCGGTTCGACAACCGTCGTGATATATCAATATCACGACGGTTTTTAATCAAAACCATCTATGATATCTGATTATCACGGCATCGTGATATTGATATACCACGCACGGTTTTGTTTACAAACCGCTCGTGATATGTCACCTATCACGACGGCTTGTAACTAAAACCGCCTCGTGATGTTCTTTTCTACCCCTAATCTATTTACATTTGGCTAGCCTCGGAAAATGCTAGCCATGCCCTCTCAAACAAGCGGATAATCACGGACATAAAACATACAATTCACACATCTTATTTCATTTCAGATACATTTCACATCTCAATTCATTTCACGGACATAAAACATCCAATGACAACGCACTTCATTTGATCACAAACATAAAGCATCCATTTCGCAAATCAATTAATTGAATTGAAATAAAATATCTACTTGCATTTGCACTTAAAAAGGTTCGTTGATTATGTATCTATGGTGCGAGTGGAACCGCCTTCGGCTTTATGACTTGAGTCGACAAAGTATGCCAACTCTGCTCGAACTGCTCAAGATCGCTATTTCAATGGAGTTGACGGGATGTACGCACTTTGTCGATAGGAATATCAATGCGATATATATGTAACGTGATAAGTATGAAGTAATTATGGGAAGATTGACAAACCTTGGAATTGGTGATCCTCGAGGAATCGAGAGTAGTTCCATATGTTGGCAAACGTAGTATCCACATGTGTTGCCCACACTGCTGGTGGCACCGCAAAAAAATGGAATGTGTTAGTTCAAGAGGTCATTGCATAGGATTAATTAATGTGAAATAGCGAATACCTTAAAATCTCGAGCATGTGTCAGGCCTTTGGCCCCGCTTGAGACACCTCCCATTTCAATGTACATCGCGAACGCCCTCGTGATTCAAAAGTTAACCTTAGTCATTCGGAAGGAAATAAAGAGTACAATATAGGTATGTATGGAGAATATGTACTTACCTATCGATTACTTGGTGACAAGCGTGAAGTCCATTTTATTCCTACTTAGGAATCAAGGTAATATACCTTGTTCCATTTTGGTACAATTACTATTAAAATCCAATGAAAGTTCTGATGGAAGGACATAAGTACATATTCCTTATTGAGGCAACGATCGATCCGCTGCAATGTACCTCTCGACGAGGGTCGTATCACGTCGATAGTATCCTGGTGACCAAGTGTGGGTCCAAGAAACTAGCCGATGAGTTGGATAATCTAGCTTTAGTCAGCATGTATCTATATGTATACACACGAAAGCAACAAATTAGATATGACATTTATCGGTATGACATGAACGGAGACTGTGATTGTACACACTTACAACGTCCAGCATCGAATGATTGAGACGTCGAGAGCGTTGAGCGTGAACAGATCGAATAAATCCTCAAATGCAACCACGAACGTACACTCTTGAAGACTGTGGTGTAAATCATCCGACGTGAATTTAACAGTGATACTTGAGGTCCATTCTCCCTCTAGCTTATTGGACTGCTGCATATACCACGTGTGCAATTGTATGCAACAATATGCTAGGCGTTGGAGGGCTTTTTGCTCGAGCAACAGCTCACCAAGCATGAATTTGCGGGCCAAAGGTAGGTACGGTATATCATCATTGGTCTTCTTTGCTTTGCCTTTGCCGCCTTGCGCCTCGGCTATAGTTCGACTTCACGGCATCGACTTTGAAGATAGCAGCGGTGCAAGTTGTTCGCGAGAATAGCACCCGTGGAGATAGCACCGTGCGCTTCCGTGGTGGAACCGATTGGTCTTGTAATGGAGATGGCACCGTGCGATTCACGGTGGTGAAACCGACTGGTCTTGTAATGGAGATGGCACGGTGCATGTTGCTCGTCCCACCACCGTGAAGAAGCCTTCAGTGAGATGTCGCTTTTGGGCCACCGGATGAATGTTCCAATGGCTCATCCCTAGAGTCACGATCTCGTCGTTGGGGGCTTCGCAGGGACCACCTCAAAATTGACATGCACACCACCCACATTAACTTTTATAAGCTCGACGCTAAAGCTTGACAGGCACCATGGCCCCGATACTGCATTTAATATGCTCGCCCTGCAACAGTACAAGGGAATGGAGTCATATCTCACTTGGAGCCTGCACTTAGTAAGCTCCTACATAACGATACAAAATTAGCTACTCGAATAGGCCTATCAATGGAGCAAGCATTCGAGAGATAATAATTATTACGAGGATGTCATCCACAGGAAATTTGGCACTGGTTTGCGTCGGATTGGGCGCAGCCTACTCGGAAGGTTGTGCGGGCTAGCTAGCACAGAGCGGCGGTAGCGGCTGCGACTTTCTGTTTGTTTCCGCACCTTATCTCTCGACACATCAGTCACTCACCTATTAGCTCCTCTCTAAGAGATGCCTTGATCTCTTCTCGTAGCCGTTTGTCACGCCGCTTTGTTTCTCTTCCTACGCCGATACATTTGAGTCATCTTGGAAACCATGTTTCCAAGGAACGTAAAGCCCAAGGCCTCTCAGACGACCCGGTGCTCCTTGTTTCCCGGTGCCACAGAGAGCATATCATTCTCCCTTATTCCTGGAATGATCCCTGTAGATTCAAAACTCGCTCTTCCCGCAAGAGCACGACATGTCATTTCAATTGCATGCGAAGTTGTGGAGTAATTACAAGCTACGTAGTGCGATTGATATCTTACTGTGTATTGGGACACTTGCTGGTCCGCAGGGTTTCAAAGGAGACGCCCCCGATGTCGCTGTAGATGACCTTACTCTAATCCAATTTGAGCGCCATCCGGATATTGGAAAATGGTGAAGCGATGTCCGTGCAGGCTGCCAGTCATCCTCCTTCCTCCATCGCGACATTTTACCCGCATACCCCGCTGTGCCAAGTCTGTGGGGTGTGTGTTTTGCCTGGAGGGCCTTGTGCGCCGATTTGTACTTTTGAAATCCCTGACGCCTTCATCGCCTTGAACTTTTCCCATTGTGGTTCCGTGAATGGGTATTTATCAAAAGCGCCGTCCGCCTCCACGTATTTCTTGACAAGCGCATTCTTGAAGTTCTTCCATACTTTGCACGCCGCTAGGTAGGTTTGTCGCTGCACGTATTGGTGTTCTTCTCGGATCTCGAACGATGCCAAAATTTCTGGTCCATAGCTCACGCTTCCGAGTGTCAAGCACGCTTCTTCCACAAATTGTATGTGATCTCAATTGTTCTCGCAACTATTCCGACCATGCTTCGAATGCGCCATCGCTTTGTGAGGAAGGAGAGGACCCCGATGCATCCACCGCCGTGATGGTCAATCGCCCTCGAGCTTCTTCGATAGCCCTCTTCCTTGGCGCCTTGATGTTGGAGCGACGCCCCTCCGATGGTGTTGAAGAATGCGCGATGACATGTTGCTCAATTTGTGGGTCTATTAGGATAAGATGAGGAAGCAAGAAAAGTGAAACATGATGCTCAATGTTAGGAAGAGAGAAGAGGAGTAGAGGAAGGGGAGAAGGGAAGGGGTGATGTGGACAGAGAGAGGGTTATGTGCCCATACTATATACTATATACTAACACAACAAGCAATGTAATATGTACCAATGTAAACTAAGCAACTCTGCAGATAAACAATGTACCAATGTAGTATGTACCAAATAGCAAATTAAACTAAACTATCTGCAGAAACAATGTACCAATGTAATATGTACCAAATAGCAAACTAAGCATGCAAGAAACAATGTACCAATGTAATATGTACCAAATAGCAAACTAAGCATGCAGAAATAATGTACCAATGTAATATGTACCAAATAGCAAACTAATTAAGCTACCATGCAGTAAACAATGTACCAATGTAATATGTACCAAATAGCAAACTAATTAAGCTACCATAAGAAACAATGTACCAATGTAATATGTACCAAATAGCAAACTAATTAAGCTACTGCAGAAACAATGTACCAATGTAATATGTACCAAATAGCAAACTAATTAAGCTACCATAGATAAACAATGCTCACAATGCTCAAAACCCTAGTCCTTCACAGTAAACTACTCACAATACTCAAAACCCCGGTCCATCACGTAAATTGCTCACAATGCGATGGATTCGAGGAGGTGGCCGCGAGGCTCGGGAGGCGGCCGGTGACGGGCTCGACGAGGGGCTTGGGAGGCGGACGGCGACGGCCTCGACGAGGGCTTGGGAGAGGTGGCCGACGACGGGCTCGGCGAGGGGCTTGGGGAGGCGGACGGCGACGCTCGGAGGAGGCGGCCGCGACGGCTCGGGACGGCGGCGGCGACGGGCTCGGGAGGCGGCCGGTGAGGGCTCGGGAGGCGGGCGACGACGAGCTCGGGATTTAATTAGATCTAGATCGAATAATCGCATCGCACACGAAAAACCCTAGCCGAGGGTATATAGGAGGTTATCACGCACGGTTCTAAGTTCGAACCGCCTGCGTGATAAGCCTCTGCGATCGTAGTTATTAAGACCACCAATAACCACAAATACATTCATATCAACCACCAAACAGCTACATTCATATACAACACCAACCATTTGCATTCACACGTTGTATTTCTTGATACATTTGTCATTCTCAAATACATCACACTATGCATTATTCTATACATAAATGCATGCCAATTCACATGTACATCACACATATACATCACATATACATAAATGCCAATTCACATATACATTCACATATATGTCGCACATTCTCATTGTACTTGCTTATTTCCTTTAAAAATTAGCCCTTCATCATATACATTTTGTCACACATTTTCACATATACATTTTGTCACACATTTTCACATATACATCTCAAAATTGACTACATCACACATTTTCACATATACATCTCAAAATTGACTACATCACACATTTTCACATATACATCTCAAAATTGACTACATCAGACATTTTCACATATACATCTCAAAATTGACTACATCACACATTTTCACATATACATCTCAAAATTGTCGCACATTTTCACATATACATTCTTATTGTACTTGTTTATTTCCTTTAAAAATTAGCCTTCATCATGATCAATGCGCACGTAACTAGTTTCGTCATGTTGTTCATCGTCGACCATATGCCATTTCCAAAAGGAGGTAACTCGTCAAATTGATTGTATTCCTCCTCGCCCACTACATTCTCCACTCCGACAATTCTCCTTTTCTATGAAGAACTACATGGCGCTTTCTTATTTGTTTGGGTCGGTTACATAGAAAACTTGAACAACTTGATTGGCGAGTACGAATGGTTCGTCTTTGTACCGGACACGTTGGAGGTCCACGGTCGTGACACCGCACTTGTCAACCTTCACCGTGGGAGATGCACCCAACGGCAAATAAATAAGGGGATCTTGAAAACCACATAGTCGAGCTCCCAAATCTCTTCTATGAAGCCATAGTACGAGTTTCTAGACCCATCGGTATCGAATGCATCTATGCGGACACCGCTGCTCAGTTAGTGCTCTTGACATCCCGAGATCACGTATAGAATGTGTACCCATTTATGTCATATCCTTGCCATGTCACAACTGTAAATGTCGGCCCTTTTGCCAACCATGTCGGCGTCCTCACTCGGCGAGCTCCTAGCGATTTGCTCCTTCAACCATTGGTTGAACCAGACGGTTGTGTTGCCTCATGATCCAAACATCCGCCGCTCCGGATTACATTGCGAAGCACATCCTTGTGCTGGTCCACATAAGGCGCCACTTCACCATATGTTGCAACACCGTGAAATGGGCTTGAGTATACGTGTCCATATCTAGAGTGATTGCTTTCTTCCGATAGTTCTCGAGACCCTTCACCTCCTCATGACGAGATTGAGGAACACCTATCGGTGAATCTGAGCCATATAATCGACACAAAACTCAATGACCTCTTCGCTTGCATAACCTTCGACGATGCTGCCTCCGGCCAAGAACGATTCCGTCGTAGGACTTGAGAATTCCATGAACCTCTCAAATGGGTACATGCTACGTAGGAATACTGGGCCGCACATTTTATCTCCCACACAACGTGAACAATGAGATGGACCATGATATCAAAAACGAAAGAGGGAAATACATTTCAAGGTGACATAGAGTCATCACCACTCGCCCCGCAGAGCATCTAGTCCTTCTGATCGATGACCTTCGAGCAATTGTGTTAAACAAATAACATAGCCTCATGATTGTCTCTCGGACTTTGATCGACAAAATATTTCTAATTGTAATAGGGAGTGTTGTAGGGGTGGCCCCACCTAAGCCAAAGAGTTGATAGGAGGTTATAAGAGCAGAGTAACATGTGTAATGACATAAGTGCCCCTAATGGGGATGTACGGATGTAAGGGCATAATCAGAAAAGCATACCCATGTGAATATATATATCGGGATGAGGGGAGGGTGAGGAAGAACACTCCCACCTCTCCACTACCATCTCTCTCTGCTTGGTCAAGAACCACAACAGCTTGGCGCGTCAGTGGGAGAACAAGGACAAGCTCAAGACCGAAGAAGGATGGCACCGAAAAAGCTTCATCGGGCGCGAAGGAAAGAAGACGGTGGGTCGAGCGCGCGTGAATACGTGGCTTGATGTCGGCGCCGGCGAGCCGGGCGGCGGCGTGGCGCGATGGTCGCGGCGCCGACGCCGTACGAGCGACAACGACCGAAACCCCACCAAGGCCGCTACAACAACATCCAACCTCGCCGCCGCATCGCAACGACACCCCGCCACCCTCGCCGGCAGCGCAGGTCGCGCGGTGGGGTAGCCGCAATGAAGCATCCGGCGGATTCGAGATCTTGAGGCGATGGTCCTCGCACCGACCTGATCCACCGGGTGTTCGGCGGCCCGGCGGCACCGCGGTGGCAAGCGCCTACTAGCAGCCCTCGACGCTTTCAACGGGAACTAGGGACCTTCGCGGGCTGTCCGAGATATGCAAGAGGCTCGAGCGGTGGCCGCGCCCGATGTCGTGCGAGCCTCGCGGGCCCCCACGCTAGCCGCGCGTCGTGGGCGCGTGAGACTGAGTCCCGCTTTGGCGGGCTGCAGCAGCGGCATGGCCCGAAGACTTCAAGTTTCCTAGCGCCATCGACCCGCATACAAGGCGACACGGACCGCGAGTTCGTGCGCATGTACTCTGCTCGCGATCGGCGCGCGCAGACGACACCACGAAGGCGAAGGAGTCCCCTCGCCTTGCAAGGAGTGGCGATATCACGGTTCTTTACCATAGAACCGGCTCCATCTACGATGTGGGAGCAGCTCCACGATCGCTTCACAACAACTTCCAAGGAAACTATGTCGAGCGAATCGATGCGACCAACTCTTATTTGTGAAGCAAAGACCCTCAAGAAGCTCCGGACTACTTCAAGCGCCGCCAAGATTCGGCGTCAAGTGAAAGACGCACGAAACCACCATCGCAATGCAGCCATACGGCCTTCGCCGCCCGATGGTCGAGTACAATGCGCGAGGCCAATCAAGACAACGCGATGCACGCTCTTCGACAAAATGGACGAGTATGCGCGGCGGAGGAGGATGCGCGAAGACGCAGCATTACCGCCCTCGACCTCGCCATGAGGAGCGCCCCGCGCGGTGGGGCGGGTGGTCCCCTCGGCGAGCTGTCAGCCGGGAGCCCCGAGGAGGCCCTCCTCGAGGCGTGATACCGGGTACAGAAGGCTCTTCAAGGAGAGCATAAACCTCGGCGCCGCGGCGCAGTCACAAAGCGCCCATCGTCCTCGACACCGAGAGCGCCGCCAGGACCCGACCCGCCTCATGGAGGGGAGACCGGGATCGGAAGGCGGACTCGGTTGCGGCGCGCCAACCCCACGCAGTAACAAGAGCTCCTACACTATGGCAAGTGGTGCGAGGTACACGCTACGGTGATCATTACACAGGGCATGCACCGCAGCTTATGGAGCCGCGAGGGTGACGGCCGGGTCTCTCGCTCGCCTCCTCGGCCCCTCGCGTGAAGCCCACGTGGGCACCCAAGGGTAACCCCATACGAGCCACCGCAACGGAGGGCGTGCAGCATCGCACCGTCAGCATCATCACCGGAGGTTCCTCCTCAAGGGCCCCCGGGGAGCAGCCGCAATTGTGGATGCCACCCCGCAACATCACCTTCGACTTGAACGACGCCAGGGGTGTGGAGTACCCTCACCAAGACCCTCTGGTCATCCAGGCCCACATAGCACGCTGTGACGTCAGGCGCGTCCTTGTCGACGGGGGAAGCTCCGCGAATATCTTGTTCGCAAAGGCCCTCGACCGTATGGGGATCCCCCGAAGCCGGCTAGAGTAGCCAGGAGCTCCAGTTCAAGGCCTCGGAGGTCAACCGCTGCAGGCCTTGGGGCACGTGTCCCTTCCGGTCACTTTCCGTCAGGAGGGCAACAAGGGTAACATCCGGACCGAGCATGTCATCTTTGACGTCGTAGATATCCCACATCCCTACAACGCCATACTTGGGCGAGCCTCCATCAACTCTTTCGAGGCGATCCCACACTACGCGTTTTTGTGTGTGAAGCTCCCGGGCCCAGAGGGTGTTATCACCGTCTTCGCGATCAGACTCGCCGACGCGTCGAGGTCGGGCAAACGAGTTCGATCACCGGTGCATGCCCTCTCGGCCGACGCTCGACGATGGGCCCTCCGCCCGGTGGACGCCAAGCCTCGGCGAGGGCGAGTCAAGAAGGTACCGCTCAGCGGAGGGGCGCTTGTGTCCATCGGCGAGGGCTCCCACCGGCGGGATACGCTCCGAGTGCTTGTAACAACGTTGACATTTTCGCATGGTCCTCGGAGGACATCAAGGGCGACCGAGCGTGTCGAGCATCGCTTGGCGGTCCGCCCCGACGCCAAGCCGGTCAAGCAAAGGCTTCGGCGTATGTCGATGGATCGCGTGGCGGCCAAAGAAGAAGTGGCGAAGCTTCTTGGGCCGGGTCATCCGCGAGTCCACCATCCAGAGTGGCTCGCTAACCCTACTAGTCAAAAGGCGGCGGGGCTCGGCGTATGTGCATCGACTTCACGGCACTCAACAAGGCGTGCCCAAAGGACAATTACCCTTGCCGCGCATCGATCACCGGTCGACGCCACCCGCTGGTGCGAACTAATGAGTTTCTGGGCGCTATTCCGCTACCACGGTATACATGGCGAAGACGGCGAGAGAAGACCGGTTCATCACACCACTTGGGACGTTACGCCGTCGGAATGCCCTTTGGCTTGAAGAACGCGGCGCTACCTTTACCCGCCTCGTCGCTATTGCCCGCCGTCCAGCTCGGGAGGAACGTCGAGGCTTACGTCGATGGCGTGGTGGTCAAAACTTCGGCAGCTGCTCGCATGGCGGGACCTCTAGGAGACCTTCGGCAACCTCGGAGGGCGCATCAAGCTCAACCCGACAAATGTGTCTTGGGTTGCGGCGGGCAAACTCCCGGATTTCCTCGTGTCGGGCCGGGCATCCAGCAAACCCCGACAAAGTAGACGCCATCCCGGGTATGGAGCCGCCCAAGACAACGAGGGAGGTCGGAGGTCGGCGAGCCGCATGGCGACACTAAGCGCTTCCTATCCAGTGAGCGGCGGAGCGGGCCTGCCATTTTCAAGACACTCCGCGGGTGCGATGGATTTCGTTGGGACGGCGATTGCACGAAGGCCTTCAACGAGCTCAAGGAGCACCTGGTAAGCCTCCCCACTCTGGTCGCCCCAGCACCAGAGGCTCCCCTCCTGCTCTATCCGGCGCGTCGACCACCGCGGTCAGTGCCATCCTCGTCTTAGAGGAAGGCGCCATGCAGGCCCGGCGTGTACTTTGTCTCTGAAGCCCTCCAGGCGCCAAGACAAGATACACGGAGCTTGAGAAGCTCGCCTATGCGCTGGTCATGGCCTCCAGGAAACTTCGGCATTATTTTCTGGCCCACCCGATCACAGTGCGTTCCTCATTCCTCCTGGCAGAGATGTTGCACAACAAGGAGTTCACAGGGCGCATCGGCAAATGGGCCGCCGAGCTCTCTCCCTTCTCCTTGACGACGCTTCACGAACGGCAATCAAATCCCAAGTCCTGCGGATTTTCTCGCCGAATGGACCCCGCGGCCCAACCCGCCCGTATGCACGATGACCCGTGCAGGCGCTCACCATTGACGGAGCTTACGGCGTCGCGCGGCGCGCGTAGGTGCGGTGATCGCCACGCCCGGGCGGCGTTGCTATACTCGTGCGCCTTGCCTTCCCCGCCACCAACAACACGGTGAATACGAGGCGCCGCTCTTTGGCTCGCGAGCTCAAAGCGCCGGCGCAAGACGGTGCTAGTCCGCACCGACTTCGCGCTTGGTGGCTGGGTCATGTGGACAAGTCATATCAAGCGACCCCGAGTTGTCCAAGTACCTCGCATGTGTGAGGCGAGGAAAGGCACTTTGGGCGTCACCGTCAAGGCCATCCCCACGCGGAGAACGAGCGGGCCGCGCCCTCGCTAAGGCGGCGACCCGGAAGCGCCCCGATGGGGCGTTTCACGAGATATTAGTGCAGCGCCATCGCGCAGACAACCGACGCGGCACTTGTCCACCACATTGACCGGCGGTGATTGGCGAGCCCATCTTCAATTTCTTGCAAGGCATCGCCGAGCCGGAGGACCGTCGAGCCGGCGTTTGCGGCACCGCGCAAGGTCCTTCCAGTGTTCGAAGGATACTCTACAAGAGAGGGGTTTGCGCCTTGCTCTGCGCTGCTCTCGACGGAGGGGAAAGGAGCTCTTGCGGAGATCCGCGAGCGCGTCGCGGTCCCACGGCACCGAGGTCATTAGTTGGCAAGGCGTTGAGCAAGGCTTCTGCGGCCAATCGCCATCACCGACGCCTAGGACCTCGTCCGTCGGTGCCAAGGGTGCCGATGGATGGCGCGCATCATCCATGAGCCCCGACGAGCCTCAACCCCATTCCTCCGGTGTGGCCACCGGCACGCTGGAGCGCCGACATAGTAGGACCACTTGGCGAGCTCGTGGGACCTCGGTTAAGTGGTAGTCGCTACCGAGTATTTCTCGGATGGCGGAAGCGGTCATACGCTAAAGTAACCTCTGCGGCCATACATCGCCTTTGGCAAAACATCATATGTCGCTTTGGCGTGCCGGGAGCTCACGGTTGACAATGGCTGCGATTCGATGCCACCCTCTTCAAAGAATATTGTGACAAAGATGGGCATCACCCTCCGATTCGCCTCGGTAGGGCATCCCGATCCAACGGGCGGTCGAGCAGGCGAATGGCGCCATCTCATTGCCATCAAAAAGTGCTCGGTCGGGTTGCGAAGGGCAAGTAGCCGCGAGCTTCACGCAGCGTTCTTTGGTCGCCGCACAACGGTAACACGTCCAGCGGGTTCCGCGCTGTTCAAGCTCCTTCGCGACGGCAAGCGATGCGCCGAGAAATCAAGGCTAGCTCGCGGAGGGTCCTCGTCAAGCACCGACGAGGAGCGCGGGTGTCCTTGACCCTCCTCGGCGGGCTGCGGCGGATGACCCACCATGTCGAGAAGTATCGCGGCGCACAATGCGTGCTCGAGACCGCTCTATATGCCCGCGGATTCAAGCTTGGGATCTCGTTCTCGAGTGGCGCTCGGCGGAGACCGCCGCAAGCTGGAGTCAAGTGGGAAGGCCCGTACATCGTGATGGAGGCATTGCGAAGGGGTGTACCGCCTCGCCATGCTCGAAGGACAAGCCCTCCGACACACATGGAATGCGGACGGGTTGCGGCGATACTCGCTAGAAGTAGGGCGACAAGCGTGGAGCCACCGACCTTTTGTTATACAATGCTCGCTGCGCAAGCGGGAGTTCAATAAAGATTGCTGTCCCCAAGAGCATTGTCCGTCCGTGCGTGCGTAACAAAGTCCATGGACTCTAAATAAGGCGTGGCGTCGAGGTCCGCCTCACGCGCGCGTGAGTCTCTGGACTATAAAGCAAGTCGTAGCATCGAGGTCCGCCTCGCACGCGCCAGTCTGCGAACTCTAAATAAGACGTAGCGTCGAGGTCCGCCTCTGCACACGCGAGTCTACGGACTATAAAATAAGACGTAGCATCGAGGTCCACCTCCGCACGCACGAGTCTACGGACTATAAAGCAAGTCGTGGCGTCGAGGTCCGCCTCGCACGCGCGCGCATGCGGACTCTAAATAAGACGTGGCGTCGAGGTCCGCCTCGCGCGCGAGTCTACGGACTATAAAGCAAGTCGTGGCGTCGAGGTCCGCCTCGCACGCGCGAGTCTACGGACTATAAAGCAAGTCGTGGCGTCGAGGTCGCCTCCGCACGCGCGAGTCTCTGACTATAAAGCAAGTCGTGGCGTCGAGGTCCGCCTCGCGCGCGCCGATCTGCGGACTCTAAATAAGGCGTGGCGTCGAGTCGCCTCGCGCGCGAGTCTACGGACTATAAAGCAAGTCGTGGCGTCGTGGTCGCCTCGCGCGCGCCCGATCTGCGGACTCTAAATAAGGCGTGGCGTCGAGGTCGCCTCGCGCGCGCGAGTCTCACGGACTATAAAGCAAGTCGTGGCGTCGAGGTTACGCCTCGCGCGCGCCCGATCTGCGGACTCTAAATAAGGCGCAGCGGGGACGCCTCGCGCGCGCGATCTGAACTCTAAATGAAGTCGTGGCGTCGAGGTTCGCCTCGCGCGCGCCACCCACGGACTCTAAATAAGGCGTGGCGTAGAGTCCGCCTCGCACGCCGCGAAGTCTCCGGACTATAAAGGAAGTCGTAGCGTCGAGGTTCGCCTCGCGCGCGCGATCCCACGGACTCTAAATAAGGCGTGGCGTCGAGTGCGCCTCCGCGCGCGAGTCTCCGGACTATAAAGGAAGTCGTAGCGTCGAGGTTACGCCTCGCGACGCGCGATCCACGGACTCTAAATAAGGCGTGGCGTCGAGGTCCGCCTCGCGCGCGTGAGTCTCCGGACTATAAAGGAAGTCGAGCGTGGAGGTTCACCTCGCGCGCGCCCGATCCACGGACTCTAAATAAGGCGTAGCGTCGAGGTCCGCCTCCGCACGCGCGAGTCTCCGGACTATAAAGAATGCCGTAGCGTCGAGGTTCCCCCGCATGCGCCAAAGCTACGAACTCTAAATAAGGCGCGGTGGGGGCGCCCTCGCGCGCACTAAGGCGTGGATGTCAATCCCACGCACCCTCGAAGTATAAACAAGATGCGGAGGTCTTCCCTTCGCGTTCGACGGCGGTAACACCGGGAATAAAGTACTACTTGGTTTCATTGTAAAAGCAAAGGGTTCTGAGGTTACAAGCATAAGAACGTTACATCATCCCCTGCCCTACCCGACCAACCGCTCGGCCTTGGCGCGGTGCGACGAACCGTCGCGTCGTCGCCGTGGCGTTGAAGGACTCCTTGAGCTAGCGGAGGAGGTCCCCCTCCCCATGCATCTTCGCTGCACGGCGACCCTCGCGCATCTTCCGGCGGCCCCGCATCCGTTGATGGAAGTTACGTATGCTAGGCCCGATGGGCGAATGGCGTCCGACATAACCTCAGGTCGGCGGGAGGATCGAGTTGAGGATTCGCCAACTCATGGGTATGTCTACACCCACGAGTGTGAAGAAGAAGCGAGGCGAAGCACGCACCAAGATAACGCGATGCTCGCCAAAGGTTACGGCGCGCGAAAAGCAACGCTGCCTCCTCGATCAACCCGGCGTCTCGGCGGGGCCTCGGCCGTCGTCTTGTCCGGCACTCACGCACGCATCTCGGAGGGCTGGTTCAGAGACTCCATGGCCCACCACGCCGACATGGGCGCATTTTCCAAGAGCGACTATTCCTTGCAGCGAGACTCCGCCACGGTGGGCTTTCTCCCCTTCTAGGGCGGCGATCTGCTGCGAAGGCGACATGCTCCTCGGCCGCGGTGCATTTGGCTTCCGTGGCCTCGAGTTGTCAGCGGCGCCATGGTGCCCTCCAGCACAGCAGCTCTTCATCCTTCGCTGCAAGAGCATTGTGTGCTTCACAAAGGCGGCTTCCAGAGCCCTCCACTCCCGAACACGGGCCTCGTCAAAGGACCGGCTGAGGGCAAGCGTCTGGCAAAAACAACATGTCGTGAGCGCCCAACAATACCTTACAAGCTGAAGCGCACATATTTACCCTCATCTCGGAGGCTGCGGCGCGGCCTAGCGCAGCCCCTCGCATGGCGACAACATCTCTCGGTCAAGGCCGTTGTCGGCACGCTCTGCGCTTCACGGTGAGGGCGCGAAGTGTCTCGAGCGAGGAGGAAGTCCGGCGGCGAGCCCGCCCCAACGCGCCAGATTTACCAAGGCGGCGCCACGTCCAATACAGACGGACACTGCGGGGCACCACGCACAAGGCTTTGAACCGTGCACACCTCGGTTGCTCGATCCTTCACCACGTCCGGAGACTTCGTCTCGCGATGTTGTGAGAATGGCGAGTAGATCGGAGAGTCTCGCAAGTCATGTGAAGAGAGGACTCACGCCTACCTCCCGCGCCTCTCGTCGCGGTAGGAAGTGGCGGCTGGTCGACCGCCAAGAGGGAGGAGGCGCCTCGGTGGTCGGCGAGAGGTCTTCGGCGCGCGCGACGCAGTAATCCTCGACAAGGCCTCGCAACGGCGTATCGACCCCTCGGCGGCGGCGGGGCTGCGTCGGCGTTCGCTGCGGCGGCACAAAGCGATTCTTCGCGACAACACCGGCTCGGTTCCGTCACCCCACGGTTTCCTCCGTAGAAGCGCGTTCTCGCCGCCGCTGCGGTGATAACGCACCATCAACCATGGTTTTCGCCGAGCGGGCCCCGGTTGGCGAGTTCCACTCAACGATGGCGCGCAAGCACGTTCGTTCGCGTCGGCGAGGGTGCTGGGGATTCGAGGCGCGCTCCTCCGGCGATGTGGCGGACCCACGCAGTCGCACGCCCGCCTCGGTGTGCTAGCGCGCGAGGCTGGCTGGTCATACGGCAGCAGGAGCGGGCCCGGCGTCACAAGATAACACCCCGCGGGCTATCACCGTCTGGCGCCGAGTCCCGCGGAAGCTCCCCGCGCCGCGCGCTCGAGCACGATATGCCTGAGCCTGCGCATATGCGGTTTACCCGCCTGCTTAGCCGCCTTGGCGTGGCCTCGCGATGCAGGCTCCTTAGCGTGCACGGGCGAGGAGCGCGCAACCACGCGCTCGCGTCTTCTAGCCGAACCATGCGCGAGAAGATCACGTCGGTCGGCGGAGACCAAGCAGACACAATGGCGCGCATAAAGCGTCTTTGGGCGACTTACAAGGAGCGGAAGGCGAAGCGGCGAGATACGGATGGGCTGAACCCGTCCTCGCGGGCTGTCTGTCAACATACTTCCGGGAGAGTGGCGCCACCCCATACATTGTGAACTCCTCGGCTAGGTCGCGCGAGCTCATTCGGCGGCGACACCGACAAGGCTCTGTAGCTTTGCGTGTCGTCAATCTTCGCCTTGACTTCGGCGCATCTTGTTAAACGAGATCGGCCCACCTCGGCATTGCATTCCGCTCTTAGCCGGTCCGCGGTGTAGTAGAACCACTGCCGAGTCGGCCGAACTCCCATTGCCTCGCGAGGTGAGCGCGAGGAACAACATCGCGCACGACGCCGGAGCACGAAGTCCACACCGCCGTTGGACACCGCCTCGTCAACTTTGCAGGATGACAGGCGTGTGTCGTGCGGTGTGGCGAATAAGCTCGCGTTGGGACGCCGCCTCTGTCCGCACGCCATGCGTGAAGACCGCTGGCGGAGTATTGCGTGGGGTGTCGGTTGGGCTAGCTCCAACTTGTAGGCTGCGCAGACTTCGCCCACGAACAACGAGGAGGGCATTGAAGGCGGCGTCGAAGAACGCGACAAAAGCAATCACCTCCATTGCCGGGGCTTGGCTCCGTCTCGTCCCGACGGTGGCGAGCCCCATCGCGATCCGCGATCTTCCCCTCCTCCACGAAGTCGCTGCGGCGTCCTTCGATCGCGCGCTCCTCCCAACACACGCGAACAGCAGCCTCCGAGTGCTCCATGGCGTCCCACCACTTGTTGGCGCGCGAGCTCCCCGCGGCACCAACTCGTACTCCACGGAAGGATGGGACACCTCGCCACAGCTAGGCAAGGAACCGCTGCGGGGATGGTGGGTGGCGTCGTCATGGCTAGCCATCGCTCTTCGCGACCGAGGAGAAAGAAGCGAGGAAAGGAGCAAGCGGCATTACAATTAGCAGGCGAAAGTAAAGCGGCGATCAAAAAGAAAAAGAAACAAGAAAGGGTGCCTCCACCTCAACATCGGCACCTTATAAAGGCGCCCGCCTCTCGGGTGGCTCAAGCGCAGACAGATCAAACTTGCGGCGATTCGGCGCCCACGATTTGGAAAGAAGAACGCGGGGGCTTAGAGGCCGTGCGGTAGAGGTAACCAAACAAAGACACAACGCCTCACGCCTTCAACACGCGTCCCAACTTCCCGGGAAGGCGACGGCGCGATCACGCAACCGCTCACATCCCACGACGCACCGATGCGTGAGTCGCCGTGTGTCCTACTCGCGAGGATGGCGGATCGCACGACGGCGGCGACCTCTGCCGGGCGGCGTCGGCATGATTCGGCCGCCATTAAAAGCGCACTACCGGCGCAAGGTCACAACAGCTCCAAAGCGCAATAATATCAGCGCCAAGCTCCAATCTTAGTACGAGGGGCGGGCGCGCGCGTCTATCCGACTAGGCGCCCGACCTCGCGCCACCCGTTCGAAGGTAGGGGCGGCGCGGCGTCTCGCCGAACTAGGCGCCCGACCTCGCTGCCACCCGTTCGAAGGGTAGGGGACGGAGCGCGCGCGCCTATTTCGACTAGGCGCCAGCTTCGCTGCCACCCGTTCGAAGGGTAGGGGACGGAGCGCGCGCGTCTACCGAACTAGGCGACCGCCTCGCGCCACCCGTTCGAAGGGTAGGGGCGGGCGCGCGCGCTGAGGCTTCGACTTAGGCGCCCGGCTTCGCGCCACCCGTTCGAGGTAGGGGCGGAGCGCGCGCGTCTACTTCAGCTAGGCGCCCGGCCTCGCGCCACCCGTTCGAAGGTAGGGGCGGGCGCGGCGCTGAAGCCGACTTAAGCGCCGGTGCGCCGCCACCCGTTCAAGGTAGGGGCGGGCGCTGCGCGTCTGCCGACTAGGCGCCGGCCTCTGCGCCACCCATTCGAAGGGTAGGGGCGGAGCGCGCGCCACTTCAAACTAGGCGCCCGGCCTCGCGCCACCGTTCGAAGGGTAGGGGACGGAGCGCGCGCTAGGCCCGACAAGCGCCCGGCCGCGGCCACTGTTCGAAGGGTAGGGGCGGGCGCGCGTTTACTTCAGCTAGGCGCCCGACCTCGCCGCCACCGTTCGAAGGGTAGGGGCGAGCACGCGCGTCTACTTCAACTAGGCGACTTCCATCCTGGACCTCGGGCTCCCAACCACAAGCTTGGAGAAATTCACAGGCCGCGCGGACGGAGGGGGCAAAGGACTTGGCGACATGGCCCGGCCTGTGAAGCCCCTTCACCATGAGAGGCTCTGTTGTAGGGTGGCCCCACCTAAGCCAGGGAGCTCGATAGGAGGTTATAAGAGCCAGTAACATGTGTAATGACATAAGTGCCCCTAATAGGGATGTACGGATGTAAGGGCATAACTGTAAAAGCATACTCCATGTGAATATATATATCAGGATGAGGGGGAGGGTGAGGAAGAACACTCCCACCTCTCCACTACCATCTCTCTCTCTGTTTGGTCAGTAACCACAACAGGGAACATCTGTCTCATCAGTACATGACAATCATGAGACTTCATGCCATTTAACTTCAAATCTTGCATCAAAATAAGTTTCTTCACGTTGCCGGAGTAACCAGACGGAACTTTGACACCATGCAAGCAGCGCGATTCTGTTTTCGGCCTTGGACGAGTGTAACACGCGGGGAAGGTGCGTTCGTCCATTATCGGTGCATGTCGGTGCTAACTCGGGCACGATGTCCATGTCGGCCAAGTCAAGGTATGCGTTGGCGCGTCGCTTTGTTTTATCACGGATGTTCATGAAGAGACCAATCAAGGTATCGCATACATTCTTTTCTCGTGCATGATGTCGATGCGATGTCGAACATCTAGGTACTCCCAATAAGGTAAGTCCCAAAATATTGATCTCTTCTTCCAGGTGTTCTTCTCATGAGCCCTCAATTTACGTCCTTTTCTGATGGCAACATCTAAATCCTTAACCATATCATAAACCTCGTATCCCCTTAAATGCCTTGGAGTGAACCGTCTTCCTTCTCTCCATCAAATTGTTTCTTCATCTTGCGGTATGGGTGAGCCTCCAAAGAACAGCGGTGACGCATGTAGGCGGTTTTGCGTGAGTGGTTCAGCCACACACTCTCGGTACCATCTAAGCAGTGAGTACAAGCTTTGGCACCTTTTGTACTATGGCCCGATAGGTTACCAAGGGCGGGATAATCATTTATGGTGCGAACAATAAGGGCGCAGAGTGAAATTCTCTCGTTTGTATGCATCCCATACCTGTACCCTTCGTTCCATAGTACTTTTAGATCTTCCACCAGCGATTACTAGGAACACATCAATATCATTCCCGTGTTGTTTTGGTCCTTGGATATCGATAACAAAATATACTTTCACTTCATACACAACCAAGGAGGAAGGTTATAGATGCAGAGTCACGGGCCATGTGCTATGTCATTGCTCATGCTCTCGAAAGGATTCATTCCATCGTACTCACCAAACCTTATATTCCTTGGTTCTGCACGAAGTCTGCAAAACTCCTATCGATGTTTCTCCACTGCGCGGAATCAGCAAGGTGTCTTAGAATTCCATCCTTCTTGCGCTCCTCAGAGTGCCAATGCAGCAGATTTGCCTCCTTTGAATTTGCAAAAACCTTTTCAAGCGGGAATTATAGGAAAATACCATACCACCTTAGCGGTGGTCCTTTCTTCGCCTCTGTTCCTCATCATCATCGATTGATTGTTACATTTGTATCGGGATGCGTTGCACATCGACATATATGCATGTTTGCATACTCTTTCTGATGAGGATACGATCGTTCGGACATGCATGTATTCCTACCTTCCATTCCCAACGGACAAAGAACCTTCTTGGCTTTATCGTGGTTTTAGGTAACTCATTTCCCTCCTAAGCATGTCCGCTAAAAGACCTAGCGCCGTGAAACTCTTGTCGGACCAACCGTTGCTTGCCTTTAATTTCAATAGTTCAAGCACGGCCGACAACCTCGTGTACTGCGAGGCCGTGTACAAAGGTTTCTTGAGTCCTCCATCAAGCCCCGAATTTAACATACTCTCTCATCATAGTTCTCTTCTACATCGCGAAGCATCTCGATCCAGTTATCATCGTGCAACCTATCCGAATCAAGCGACAATCGACATCATCCGTGACATGTCATTCACTTCACCGGTGATGTCATCCGGCGACATATCATTCACTTCACCGGCGATGTCATCCGGCGGATATGATCATTCACTTCGCCATGATCGGTCCAACACGTATAATCCTTTTTGAAACCCCTCCAATCAAGTGCGCTTGGTTTGCCTCGGTTCTTAAACATCTTCAAATTCTCGCATCGATTGCATGGACAACATATATATTCCACCCCTTATTCAACATATCCTCCTCGGCGGCTCTTATAAGCGGACACGCCATTAATGTACTCTTCACTCACACGGCTCGCGGCATACATCCACTTCAGGTCCTACGTTACGTACATATATAACAACTTAGTATTAAAATTTAGATTAACTAATTATTACTACATATATACAGCCACATTTATTATATTGAGACTTAATTTGCTAGCTCAATTCATATTATAAACACAACAACTATTATATAACCAACAATTTTGCAAATTAACCATCTTCAATAACACTCATGGATTACTTAGACCTAAATTGTAATGCAATTAAAGAAAAATAAATTTCATTACTAACCATATCTAGAGCAACCAGGAAAGTATGAATCTTTAAAGCTCAATCTACGCCTCTTTCCACCAAATTAAGCGGCTCGAAATCGCCAGCTTTCTCCGAGTGAAAAAGTGTGCGGCGGTGGCTAGATCTGGATCGAAATGAAGATAGATGCGGTCTGAGCGGCATGCAATAAATGCCTTAGTGATATTATCACGGATGGTTTTAATTAAAAACGTCATGATAACCACTTATCACGGATGGTTTTTATTAAAACCGTCTATGATAATCTGGGATTATCACGACGGTTCTTAATATAGACCGACCGTGCAGTGATACTCCTTTTTCCCACCACAAATACCACAGACGGCCTCCAAATTACAACCGTCTGTGATGAGGCGTCTACTATGAGGCTTTCTGTAGTAGTGCGGTCAACTGATCTTTACGGCGTTTCCTGCTCTGTTTCCCAGCCTCCGGTCAGACCGCTAGGGTTTGCCGCGGTCAGACCGCTCTATAGCCGGCGGTCACACCGGTGCAACACCGGCGGTCAGACCAGCCAAGCACTGGCGGTCAGACCGGCCAAGCACTGGTGGTCAAACCAGCCAAGCACTACCGGTCTGACCAGCTGTGACCTCTTTGTGTTGATTGTCTGCTCTTAGAAATGCTTCATTTCCTTTTCTGGTTGTTGTGTGCTTCAGTTTTTAGTGAGCGTTTTTATCCTCTTTCTTCATAGCTTCTATAGCTATCGGAGAAGAAGATCGTGTGAATACTTGGGGCGATTTTGAAAGCACCGTTCACCCCCCTCTGTTGCCATTTCCGATCCTATATTTAATATAAAGTACTTTATTAATATGTAGTAGAAGACATTCAACACACAAATAAAATACTTTGAATATCAGAACATACCATGCCATTATTAACTAAATAAATAAATGAATTATTCAATATTATCCAACCATCACGAGAAAAATAAATTGTTTGAGCATCGACAATGCAAAAATCTAGTTTATTCCTTCCATACATTAAATAAATGACAATTAAAGTCTAAATGCATTCTGTTCATTAGACTGAGTCTGCTAAAAAACCAGAGACTTCGGTTGCGATCTTCTTAGGGTGCAATGCTCTTCTTGGGAAATCATGGTGGCGGCATTGCAATGTCAAGAGGGGTCTTCTTTGTAGAAGTGGAGTCAATCTCCATTAGTGCGACGATTCTTTGAGAACTCTCCCCTCAATAAAGCCAAAGTGGGTTTCATGTCGCCCTTGTCACCTTTCTTCTTCTTAACCTAGAAGGCATCAATGACTTGTTGCGGCTCTTTACAGATCCGCGACCAGTGCCCCCACTTGCCACACTTATAGTAGGTTTGGTCTTGTTGACCATACGGCTTGTCATCCCGCTTTGGTTTGCTAGCCTTAGTCTCCTGTGGAGCATTTAACTTGCCTTTATGGACTACTGCCTTACCCTTCCTTCTCCTTTTCTTCATTATAGGCTTCCGCACCTTGTAGCTCTCAGCATTGGCCTCACAGCCAGCGGAGCTCCCAAGTGGCTGTGCGATAAAGTTCTTGTGGAGAACTTGATCCTAAGCCTTTGCAACTTGCATAATATCAATCAATTCAGTGTACTCCTTGTAGCCATCTTGACCATAATTGCGCGCAGACTGCACTACATTGGAGTGGAAGGCGGAGAGAGTCTTCTCAATCTTATGCTCATCTGTGATCTGCCTACCACAAAGTTGAAGATTGGTACAAATTCTATGCAAAGCAGAGTTGTACTCCCCGACCGTTTTGAAATCAGCAAATCTCAGTCGAATCCACTCTTGCTCTGCCTGAGGAAGAATGATGTACTTTAGCTTCTTGAACCACTTCTTGAGTGTAGTCCACAATGCTAGCGCTCTTCTCTGCGATGTACTCATTTTTAAAAGTGAGACAGAGATGGTGTCTGAGGAAATGAAGTGCCTGATCATTCTCCTCAGGTGTGGGATTTGGCATCCTGTGGTGCACCAATTCCGATAGCAGCACGGAGCTTCCTAGCTCTAAGCACGATCTCGACATCAGAAGCCCAAGTCAAGTAATTTTGGCCATGCTGGGCCAACTCCTCGAACTCCCAATTCGTGATGCCTGTCATCTACACATGCATGAAAGGAATGTATAAATTTACTACAGGTAAATATGCATAAAATAAATTGGACAATGGTACAAAAAGATTCTTGTAATGTTTCAGAATTTTCTATGCATTTTCTATAATTTTACAGTTGATTTCAGCGATTCAAGGCAATTTAAACAATTACGATTAATCAAAATAGTAAATAAATATAAAAACATAGAAAGTAATGATAACAATGCTAAACATGCTTCAACTACGAAAAATAATTCAAAATTTGAATTTCTGAGGCCCTTTTATGCTGGAATACAAATTTTCAGTGAATTCTGTAATTTTTGAGGGCTTATTTGCAAAATCTAGGACCTGTCTGAAAGTTCAGAGAACCCTCCCATAATTTTCAGAATTTGGAGGGCCTTTTTGCAAAATTCTAGGGGTCGGCCAGCCCCCTTTTTCTCTTTTCTTTCTTTGGCCCAACCTAGCCCATGGCCTACGGCCGCCCGACTAAAGGGGGGAGGGGTAGGGTTTCCCTACCCCTGTTCACACACGAGGGTGGCGGCGCATTCGACCGGGGCTCGTGCGGGAGCGCGCACGGGCGTTGTCATGTGGGATGGCGGCTCATGCGGCACATTATCGGCCAAGCGCTCATGCCGGAGCGCGAGGCAATGGTGGCCCAAGCCAGCGGCGTGCCAAGAGTCGGCGGCTTGTGCGCGACACGGCGGTGGCCGAGTGGTCGGCAGCAGTGGCCCATCGAGCGGCGGCGCGGCTTCATGCCAAGCGGAGCTGGTGGTGCGCACGAGGCGGCGATCGATCGCGGTCGATTGCGGGTGAGAGCCGTCGATGGCCCGTCGCGGCGCGATGTGCGCGCACGCCGTGAAACTAGTGGCGGCTGATCTGTGAGGCTACTCCAATCCGGCAGCGACGCGTGCGAGGCTGAGCGACGGTGGCTATGCTGTCCGGTGGCGGCTTCGGGCGAGCGGCGGAGCTTGGGCTGGTGGCGCTCTTGCGGGAGCGGCGCGTGTTGCGACGACTACTCGTGCGGTGGTCTTGCTCGGTCGGCGGCACATCTCCATGCAGGCGCCGGCGAGCAGGTCGCGATGGCGGTGCTTACGATCGCATTTGGACGCAACGCCTGCCCGCGGCCGATGGCGACAACGCGTATGCGTTTTTGCTTTCAATCGCAATGAAATTAGCATCTACTCTTTCATGTAATCTACCGATCGACATTGTGCGGCAACTTCAAGTGCCTTTCGCGATAGATTAGATTAGATTTACACTGCGAAAATAATCTAGAAAGCGAAAATTTTACTGAATTTAAAGTGATCTAAATATCAATAGACAATTCAATTTACGAGTGCTCGATGATTACCTTTGATCCACGAAACAATTCGTGCGATAACGTGTTGAGGAACCATCACCGGTGGGTCCAAATCGATCGATTTCTCCTATGCAAAGAGATGGATCAAAATACGATTAATGCAATACAATGATAGATTGAATATAAGAGATGAGGAGGAACTCTTTTCTTTATTACTTTCTTTTCACAAGATACAAGATATGACAATAAAGACTCTCTATTTATAGACTAATGGGAGGATGCCCACCAATAAACTAGGCTTATAGATTGAAGCCAGTTTCCTACCGAACTATCACCATTAACTTAGGGTGTGTTTGGTTGCTGAATCTCCTTCGTCACATTGGGTGGATTCGTATAATCGAGAAAGAGCGCATTTGGTTGCTGTATGAGTGGATCGCACCTGCATGAGCGGATGCAAAAATACGCCTCATCACGGATGGGTGGATCGCTCAAAATGAGCTTCACTAGCCATCTGGATGGGTTGATGCTGATGTATTTTATGCGGTCCCACGTGTCGACCTCTCGAGTTTGGTAGATCATCCGCTCATCTGAGCAACCAAACATCATCTCGATTTTTGCATCTGCTCATGCAACCTCACCAAACATCTTCTTTTTAAAATCGATTCCACTCAGCCTCGCGTCAACTCGATCGAATATACGATACAACCTCCATCCACGAACCAAACACACCCTTACTTTTAAGCAGTTGAGATAGGATTCCTGTAAACTACTGCATGGACCAACCTTGGCCATTAATAACGGATGAGGTACATCCATCCGGCATTGATTCCTCGCGCGAGGCGGAAGCAAGCGGACGCCAGCGTCGGGGAGGCACCAGTCCGGCCGTCACCACGAGGACGCGAGCCAAGCAAACGTGTGGCGGGCGGCGCGGGGCGAGCACAGGCACCGCTACCCGACGGGGACAGCACACCTCCATCCTCTGGCTCGCCCGTCCCCACTGGACCTATCTCGCCATCCCTGTTCCGCGCTTGTTCTCTCATCCACCCTCCCCCTCCCTCCCTCGATCCAAGCCGGCGAACGCCTCCGAATTCTCCGGTGCCCCTCCTTGCCCTCCGGTCCAGCCTCGCCCGCCTCCACTCGCGGGATTCGCTGCGGCTGCAAATCGGAAGGGGAAGAAGAACGATAGCAAAGGAAAAAGGAGAAGAGACGAGGTGATGGCGGCCGCCTGCTCCTTCCGTTCCGTCGTCCGGGCTCCTCCGCCTCCGCGGGGCCTCGCCAGGGCAGCAGTTCGCTGCTGCAGCGCCGCTCCAGTGCCGCCTCCGCCTCCAAGGTAGGCGGGGTAGCACGCCCGTACCGCGTATTCAAATCTTGATTTAAAGATCTCCTCAACTCTTTTGCTGCTGAATCGTACTATTCCATCGCAAAACGAGCAGCAGCTACCCACTGAGTGTGTATACTATGTATGACTTGTTATCTTGCATTGGTTGCTTCATGTGTGAAGCTCGTCTTGGAGGTTAAACAAAGGCTGGAGAGGGAGCAACCAGGCCTCCCGACGGGCAGAAACGGGAGGGATGATGAGGAGATGATAATCTGGTTCTTGAAGGACCGGAAGCTCTCTGTGGACGAAGCCGTCTCGAAACTGACCAAGGCTATTGTATCCTACAACTATGCTGACCTGAGAAATAGCCCTTCTTTCCCATTTTGACAATAACCCTCGCGTTTTATAGTATGTCGAAAATAATTTCATGATTCTGTTGCTCATGATTTTGATCTTAATTTCCGTTGTAAATCCTAGATTACTCTCGTTTATAGTATCTCTGGAAGGAATGGCTACTTAAATCATTATCCCTGTAAGGAACTGAAAAGCGGAGCTTATTTTTGTGTATACAGTTTTTTTTAATTACCAGCAACTAGTAACAGTATCCCTGTAAGGAACATTAAAACAGAGGCAGATTTTTCCTAGCAAGTTGAGTTTTTACCGGTGGAAGAATGTTTGATACATGTTGAGCTATTCCGATGGACGTTTTTGGTATCCATGTTCCAATTTATTTACAAGTTATATCTTATTTTGTGGTAACGGTCTTCTCATCCTTGATAGTAGGATATGGACTTGCTCCCATTTGCAGGGTCGGTCTGAAAGTGTACCCAGTTGGTCAAGCTATATGCTTTGCAATGTCATGGCAAACCTAATATTGTGTCCATTAAATTCTTGAGATTGTGAATAACTGTTCTACGTCTTTTGTATCTTAAGCTTTCTTTTCATCTGCATTAGAAATGGCGTCAGGATTTTCGTGTATCAGAATTATCAGAAGAATCAGTGAAAGGGTTGTACCAAACTGGCAAAGCGTATGTGCATGATTCTTTTGATGTGTATGGCAGGCCTGTGCTAGTAGTGGTGGCATCCAAGCATTTTCCATCTGTAAGTTACATTGTGAATTGAGCGAATCTTGATTTAGACATGTTGAACAAAGGATGTTGCTTAGCCTAAATAGTGGACATATGCTTTTCTCAAAGTGTTAAAACAGCACAGTGAACAGAGTAAAGCTACAGAATTGTGCCAGGACAAACCATCATTCAAACTTCTGAAAGCAGCTACAAGTTGTAATGGTTTACAACTTTACATACTGCATCTTGGTTGTATTTTACTATGTCCTGTATCTCACTGATGTATCCATGTTCCAGATGTCTTTTGGTCTCGGTTATATTACTCATCCACATATAATATTACTATTACAGAAGCAAGACCCAGTTGAAAATGAGAAGCTATGCGCCTTTTTGGTTGAGAAGGCATTAAGTAGACTTCCGTTGGGAACAGAGAATATACTTGGAATTTTTGATCTTCGAGGCTTCCGTGTAGAAAATGGTGATCTCCAGTTTTTAAAGTTTTTGGTAAGTTTTATCCTTTGCATAGTTCTTGTTATACTTTTCCCTAGTTCAGTCTAAGCAGCCTCTAAACATAAACCAAGGATGTCAGATGAATTGTGCTATGCTGTTGGAGTGTTAAACATGTATACAGTTATTACTGGTTCGCCTCAAACAGAAAAAAGAAGCTTGCTTTCCTTGAATTCTTTGCAATGGTTAATGGGATGTCAAATAACATCATTACTAAAGCATGTGATTTTTATATCCATTTCCAAGAACAATTACTTGTGGATAAATAAGAAAGTTTTGCTAGATTAAAAAAGTCCAGTTCAAAGAAGAATGTGTTTAGGCCCTGCAACGATAAAGTTTATTCTAATGGGTTAATTTAGACATAGATTTCCTGTATTTCCATGCTTATGAAGATTGCTTGCTGTCTACTGCACCTAATGCATACCTTAATTGTATTGATCTTAATTTCATATCTTTCCCAGATTGATGTTTTCTACTATTACTACCCGAAACGGCTTGGCCAAGTTCTTTTTGTCGATGCACCGTTTGTGTTTCACCCAATGTGGCAGCTTGTTAAACCTCTGTTGAAATCATACGCCTCCCTGGTAACTACTGTTTCTCTAAAACATCTCTCTCTATCTCCCCCTCCTCCCTCCCCTCCCCTCTGTGTGTGTGTGTGGTGCTCCATCTAGTGATATATGTAGCCTTATGCTTCTAATGCTATTGTTATTCCTGCACACGAGGTGAGATTTTGTGATGTCGAGACAGTGAAAAAAGAGTACTTCACAGACGAAACTGTGCCTCCTGATTTCCGCAGTTAGGTGCCATGATTATCTTTGCCAATAGTGTGCTGTTATCCTGAAAAGGCTGCTTGCAGATTTTAGTGACAGGTTAGTGCTGATTTCCCCTGTTTCTGCATGTATTACATAAATTGTTTAGCAGTTGAAAATTCCAAACACTGAACTATCGGAAACATGAGTAGTGCTTCCATACTGTCCTGAAAACTAAATTGCACAAATGTTAATTCAATTTAGTAATGGAGTTGTAGGTTGTTGCAAATCAAGCCCTCAACTTGCTTTGACATTGCACATTTCTTTACTTGTTAGGAGAGGATTGAAGCACCTCCCATTTGGAAAATGTCAAGGCTGATGGATAGTGCCAACTTGTGGCGAAGCAGAGCAACTGTGGGCTCCTTGAGATTTTGACACTTCAATCTTTGCTGCTTTGTGCCCGTCAAGGGCCTGTTCTTTGTAGCTTTTGGCTTCCAACTTTTAATTTTTCTACAGTAACTAGCTTTCAAATGGAGTGTCTTTTCAAAGCAGGGCCTACTAGTTAATTGTAGTACACACTGTAACGACTTCATTTATATTGGTAAAAACCGCAGATGAGTTTCTGTTTCTCTGTAATCTCTCTCACAAACAGCCTAAAAACCACAAATAACAAGTAAAAACCATAAGCCACGGCCATAAAGAATAGCCCCCAAATGTCAGATGGCTAGTTAAAATCTGTGAGGGCAGATCGCTGGACCTTCTTGAAGCCTCTAGCTAGTGACAAGAGTGTCTTCATTGAGGAAAAATTCTATTGTATCACCGTTACACAGCCCAAGATATGTAACAAGCTAACCAATCGTCGACACGTGGTACAATATGCACCGCATGATGCACCGTAGCAACAACAGTAGCGCATTTGTGCAGACGCGTTTTTGCTATTCTCGCATGTTATAGTGCGCGATCTGATCTTGCTACTGATACTACTACAATATTAGCATCTTGTTCAACCTAAAAAAGCTATTGAACAAATTAGTTAGCCAAACAATCGTTACTTCTTCTAGATATTTTCACACCTCAATAGGGATGTTATCAGGCCCCAACGCCTTGTCCATTTTCATCCTTTTTAAGGCTTCTCTTACTTCCGTCTCCGGGATTCTTCGAACAAACCATCTATCAGTGTCGTCAAAAATATCATCTTGTTCAATCATACTATCATCATTATCGTGATTAAACAACTTGTCGAAGTAATTTCTCTACCTATCATTGATCTTCTTGTCTTTCATCAAAAGTATATTAGTGCCGTCTTTGATGCATTTAACTTAGTTGAAATATCTCGTCTTCTTTTCTCGAAATTTTGCCATCTTGTAAACATTTCTCTCTCTCTCTCTCTCTCCTTTGTACTTAGTTTCTGATAAATTTCCTCATATGCCTTGTCCCGTGCCTCTCTCACCGCTTTCTTCGCATTCTTTTTCGCTGCTTTGTATTTATGTACGTTGTCATCGCTCCTATTATGATATATGTGCTTATAGCATATCTTCTTCTCCTCAAAGCCTTTTGTACTTTCTCGTTCCACCGACATGTGTCTTTTGGTTCTCCTCTTGTCCCTTGGGTCACTCCAAGCACCTCCGTAGCCACCTTCCTAATGCGAGTTGCCATCTCTGTCCACATACTATTAGCTTTGTTGTTCGCTTCTCCCTGTCGGTGCGGTATCTCTTTTGAGTTTCCACCACTTTGTCCTTGTGGTTCTGGTGGCCTTAACTTGTTGAACCCGTAATCTAAAACAAAAGTTGGAGACTACCAATTTATGTTGCTGGACAACACACTCTCTAGGTATAACCTTACAGTCTACTTCTAACCATGTCATTTAGGTCTTCCCAAAATTGCCTCTTATCGGTGCCATCCAACCCTACTTGTAGAGCATATGCATTAACAACATTCAAAACCAAGTCACCAAAAATTAGCTTGACTAGGATAATCCTATCCCCTTGTCTCCTCACGTCGATAACTCCACTCTTGAGGCGCTTATCGATTAAGATGCCCACTTCATTTTTGTTTCATTCTATTCCAGTATACCACAGTTTGAATCCAGTATGCTCCACCTCATTTGCCTTCTGATCCACTCATTTAGTCTCTTGAACGCACAAGATACGTATACGTCTCCTAATCGCTGTATCAATCATCTCTCTTAACTTATCTGTTAAGGAACCTACATTCCAACTACTCATACAAATCATATTCTTCTCGACTAGCTTCCTTGCCCATCGCATTCGTCCAGTAAAGTGCGAAGACCCTTACCCATTTTCCACTACATCTGGGCGCCAACGTAGCGCATCACTAATGGAATGACGTTCCAGCTCTTGCTCATTTATCACCACACCCGGGCTCCGATATGGCGCGTCACTAAGAGAGTTACGCCCCAACAAAACTTTTAATTTGGATTTCATTTTATGAAAAGATGGCATGATGTTTACGTTGGCTTACCAAGTCAAACACAACCCTCCTCTTTTTTTCTGGTTTAGGATAGGCTATGTAGAAAACTACATAGTCTGAGTTTACTCGATGCTCTAACAAATTCTGTATGAGTTTCAAAAAGGAAGAAAGTTTTTCTCCGCTAAAAGAAGGAAAAGATAGTAGTAATAACCTGAAGATGCCCCCCTGCTTTCAGCTGTGTTCCTGCACCATACATATTTCCATGCTACGCTCCTACACAGTTTTGCCTTGTTTTTTTACATGACACTCTTTTCAGCCAAGACAATTAGACAAACCCAAACCAAAAACTCCAGCCCAATTCCAGTACCAGTCGTCCCATCTTTCACTGGTAGCTGCCTCTGAGCTCAAGCAAGAACGCCACACAAGGACACACGCCGCCTCTGCCACCACAACAACACAACAAATGAACCGCCACCAACCTTACCACTCCCATGGTCACCATCATCCATCGCCTCCATGCGAAGGTTACTCCAATCTGAAGTTATACCACCACCGCTGCTCACCAAGCCGGGCATGCTTCACATGCACGCCGGCGGAGTGCGGTCACGCATCATCACCCCTGGACAAACGGTGAAACGTAAATGAGCGTCCAGGCGGCCCTCGCTCGCTACAGACGGCGAGGCTCACGGGCAGCCTGCGCGCGCATTGGCTGATCCTTGGCACCACTCGCCATAAGAAGCCCACCACGCTCGCCCTACGTACTGCTGGTGCACTGCTGTCTCTGCGTCCTCATCCGCTGGTAGCATTGCGTTGGCTCCCATGGGGCTCTGCCTGTCTGTGGCCCTGTGGAAGGAGAAGGTCTACGCCGACGGCCGGGCGGTACGGCGGAGCGACGTCGTGACCGACGAGGTTGCCGGCGTGATGGGTGGCGGCGGCTGCGAGTATGGGCTTCTGGGGGGTGAGGTGCTGGAGGTGGAGGAAGCGGTGGCGCCGACGACTGCGGGTGCGAAATGTGGAGTGCAGGGGGCTGCCGCCGGTGGCACGCCGGCGCGGCCGATATGGCAGAGGAGGGTGCTGATGGGCGTCAAGTGCCAGATGCCGAGGTTCAGCGGGATGATACTGTACGATGAGCGTGGCCGGCCGGTGTGCAGCGGCATCCGCGACAGGGCTCGTGACCAGGTGAACACAATCTCTTGCAAACTGATTGAAAAAGTGCATCGGTATATTTCTTTGTTCAATACATTATACATCCATCCATCCATCCATCCATCACGTCCTGTTACTGAATGTGGCTGTTGATGTCTGCAGGAGAAGCATGCAGCGGCTATCACCGTGCTGAGGGACATGCTCTAGCCTAGCCTGCCGCTGGACAGTGGCATATGTGCTCCTCTGCTTCCTGTTTAGAAGTTTACTATATGTGTACATCTCTGTTTTTCGATTTGATCGACTGCATGCGTTTCAGTTGTATGGGGAGGCAATAAAATTTGTCACAGGGTATCCAGTGAAGCTATGGTCCATGTTCAGGGAAAACAATTTCGGTTTAGATAAATTTTTGTACCCCTCCGAGAAAACCGAAGAAATTTCAATAATTTTTTCAGAAAAATTCGATCAAAATATTCAAAAATACAATTTAAATTCAAAAAATTACCAAATCCCCAATTTGAATTCAAGAAATTACTAAGTCCTGACGCCGCTCTACGCCATGGCCACCTCTCCCTCTCTCTTTCTGGTGCTGCTCCCTATCCCTTGCTGGCGTCACCTCCCCTGCATCCTCGCTTCTCCGGTGCTAGCGCCGCTACACTGTCTTCTCCATTGCTGGTGCCGCACCACCTCTCCCTGGAAAATGGCTTCTCTGTCCCCGTTTTGTGTTCCCTTCTGTGTTCCCACACATGTGGATCCTCTCCTCCGTTGGATTGTATTCCAGGCCCACAGGAAGAGGATAGAGAGCAACTTATGTGCGCCACATGTCCAAGGGAACATGACAAAGGAACAGGAAGCCTTGTTCCTCTCCCTGCGCTGCTTGGTGCTGACTCGATGGTGGGCTGTCACAAGGGATACGGTGTCTGGTAATTTGGCTAATTGCTGTCTACTGCTATTCAGTGCAGGAATTGATTGGTTGAGCTGAAAAATTCAAAATCGTCCAAATTTTTTTTAACTAGATTGGGTTTTTTTTGGGGTGGGTCGAGAAATCCAAAATTCGATGAATTTTGTGAATTTTGGCGAAATTATTTTCTTTGATCATGGTTTTTAGCTACAGTGATAGCTTTTGCCTTCGCTTTTCTAGATGGTGGTAAACAGCTATGCTCGGGAAGCCGTTTGAAGAAACAATTCTGTTTATGTTGGATTTCAAAAAACTAAAACCAAAACAAAAAATTCCAAAGAAACCGAAACAAAAAAAAGCCAAAAAAGGCCCTATAACTGTCTGAACGGAAACTCTTAGTGATATTATGATATGAGGATACACCAGGAGTTTGGCAAGCCGGGTGTTGCAAGTGAACTGGAAAGTGGAGAAGACGGCCGCTGTTGACGTTTGATTGGCTCTCGACTCTGGAGTATTATTCAAGTATTGTTTTGTCTATACAAAATTCTACAAAGTACGTTGTTGTCAAATCGGATGCAAATCCGTGGGACAACACTAATGTTACGCTATCTTACAGGAAAAGTTCATGTTACCATCTCAGCTATCACCAGAGCTCACTTTTGACGCTTAACGTTGGAGGAATTATGCGAGAAAGGACGTGTACATGTGAGAGGCATCACGTGGCGAGAGCGCAATGCGTTCTTTTTCTGCCGTTGATAGCTTATGACAATATAGTTTTGGTATTACCGTAAGTATTTATGTGAATAAATTAAATATTAATAAGGTAATAAATAGTTTTAAAAATACTATCTTAATAAGCTGTTTCAAAAAAGATAAAGAATTTATCCTATTTATTTATTTAAAAAAATTATAAACTATAAACTAAATGAACTAACCCGCGCACACCTTTTTCATGGTGTCCTGCTAGTGTTGTGCATAACTATAAATTATAAACTATAAACTAAATGAACTAACCCGTGCGCACCTTTTTCATGGTGTCCTGCTAGTGTTGTGCATAACTCACGCATCAAGGTGTCGTCAAGCCGTGTTCACATTGAGCATCGCTGGTTGCTAGCAGAGCATGCTCACATATCAGACGAGCACCGGGTGAATTATGATGTTGCCCTCAATCCTCGTTGAACCACCATGTCCACCGTGAGTGACGGACATCAATGGCTGGGATGTGGCAAGCGCCTTTGTTGTGCGACAACAATATCAATGGTTGAGAGATTGCTGCGCCAATCAGGGAAGCAAGTTGGATTTTCAAGAGACAAGAGTTGGTCAACATAATGGGAGCGTCGGCATATGGTGCCTACAAGGCGATTGGGAGGTGTGATGTCCATCCCCTTGCCTAGAGTAAACCGATTTTCTTTTCTTCAAATTTTCGACTCACCGATGGCTAGTTCATACCAAATTATTATGAAAACCTAAAACGTCTCTCCAAATCTATACCATTAAATATTTAATACTAGGTTGATTGAAAAGGCCCATGTTTTAATTAAGTCAAGTAAATAAATTCAAGCATTCAAACGTCGATTTCTCATTTCCCCGTTCCTAGAACCAGATTTATGCGGGAAGAAGAAAACAAATCGAAAATTCCCATCCTGCCTCCTCCAAAACCCGGTAGCAATGATCTGTAGGACCGTATGGCAACAAAGGAAGCGGTCAATGGTGCCTTCAAATTTTCCTCAAGTATTCACCGATCATTTAGCTCGATAGCTACAGAGCCATAAGATTAGGATTAAGTATTTGTGTGAATGAATTAAATGTTAATAAAATGATAAATAGTTTGAAAAATATTGTCTTAATAAGCTGTTTCGAAAAAAAATAAAGATTTTATCCTATTTATTTGTTTAAAAAATTATAAACTATAAATTATAAACTATAAACTAAATGAACTAACCCGCGCACACCTTTTTTATGGTGTCCTGCTAGTGTTGTGTATAACTAAAAATTATAAACTATAAACTAAATGAACGTGTGCACACCTTTTTCATGGTGTCCTGCTAGTGTTGTGCATAACTCACGTAGCAAGGTGTTGTCAAGCCGTGTTCACCATTGAGCATCATTGGCTGCTAGCAGAGCATGCTCACATATCAAACGAGCACCGGGTGAATTATGATATTGCCCTCAATCCTCGTTGAACCACCATGCTGCATCAACGTCGGCTGCACGTGCCTACAAGGCGATTGGGAGGTGTGATGTCCATCCCTTGCCCTAGAGCAAACTGATTTTTCTTTTCTTCGAATTTTCGACTCACCGATGGCTAGTTCATACCAAATTATTATGAAAACCTAAAAAAGTCTCCCCAAATCTATACCATTAAATATTAAATACTAGGTTGATTGAAAAGGCCCATGTTTTAATTAAGTCAAGTAAATAAATTCAAGCATTCAAACATCTGTTTCTCATTTCCCCATTCCTAAAACCAGATTTATGCGGGAAGAAGATTCCCATCCCCCCTCCTCCAAAACCCCAGTTGCAATGATCCTGTAGGACCAGTATGACAACAAAGAAAATGGTCAATGGTGTCTTTAAATTTTTCTCAAGTATTCATTGATCATTCAGCTCGATAGCTACAGAGTTGTGAAGATTAGGATAAAAAGTTAACACAAAAACTACCAAAATAAGAACCCAAACCAGCCCAAAACAATCAGGTGGACAATAATTTCGGTTTGGTGAACAATGAAAAATAACATTATTTCAAATCCAAAAATCCACAAAACTTTTGATCTATATATCCAAAAGATTTGAAACTTGAACCAAGCTTAGATCATGATCTTAAGAACCCATCCCAATAAAAAAAATCTTGAAAGAACTAAAAAGAATTGGAATCTTTTGGTCCATGAAGCTTTGATGCACCAAAACCGGGCTAAAAATTAAAATTGAGTTAACTCTCAAACCAAAACTCCAAAATACTTAAAATTTGGTATACAACTTCTCTAGGATGTCAAAAACCTATTTCAATCAACGATCAATAAAATCGTTACCAAAGTTCTGACCTTTTTTTTGTTTGAAGGTTGCACCAAAATCGGTCAAAAAACCAAAAACAGTGAGTACGACTTGTTCGTGGGTGAATGATAGCTAAGATGGATGTAGATGTATTCCAACATGTTATAGCAAGGTCAAATCACTCGGAGAGGTCAAATCAAGCAAAAAGCGAGCAACTTCAAAAGTTGCCAAACGATGTCGGATGAATGGGAATTGATTTCTAAGCTATATCTCCATCACTTACTCATACTTGACATCTAGCAAAATCAAGAAAGGAGAGGCAAAATCAAAATAAACCAAAACAAGATCAAATCAACCAAAACAAGAGCGATCCATGAGAGATGAACAAAATTGATATATTACTACTTGAGGATGAATGTTTATAACCACTCCACGGGAGGACAAGAGAGCACACCATAGTGCTTACACTTCTCAAACCCTAACCTTAGAATATTTGGCTTTAAGAGTAAAGCTAGAATAGTTGGATAGTTAACTAGCAAGTCTCCATCATAATCCGTTAAATAAATAGGCGACCAGTACCTATCTAACTCTAATGGATAATATCCACTTAGCACATATGGGAAAAACCCGTTAACTCAACACAATACGGCTTTTCCTCACACATTACACTTATACACGCTTTTCAAAGTACATAAGCCCAAATTGTTAAGTCCTTAACCTTTGATCCAACTTAATCTTCTCAACTTCTTGACCTAAACCGCTTTTCAAGCACCACCGCGCCACCGTTCGGCGGGTAGGGGACGAGCGCGCGCGCCTCTGCTTCAACAGGCGCCAGCTCGCGCCACCGCTCGAAGGGTAGGGGCGGAGCGCGCGTCTCGGCCGACTTGGGCGCCAGGCTCGCGCCACCGTTCGAAGGGTAGGGGCGAGCGCGCGCGCGCCTCTGCCGACTTGGCGCGGCTCGCGCCACCCGTTCGAAGGTAGGGGCGGAAGCGCGCGCGCCTCTTCCGATTTGGCGCCACTCGCGCCACCCGTTCGAAGGGTAGGGGGCGGAGCGCGCGCCTCGGCGTCGACTTGGCGCCGGCTCGCGCCACCGTTCGAAGGTAGGGGGGAGCGCGCGCGCGCGCCTCTGCCGACTTGGCGCCCGGCTCGCGCCACCGCTCGAGAGGTAGGGGCGGGCGTCGCGCGCCTCGACCGACTTGGCGCCAGCTCGCGCCACCCGTTCGAAGGGTAGGGGCGGGCGTCGCGCGCTCGACTTCCGCAGGCGCCGGCTCGCGCCACCCGTTCGGGGTAGGGGCGGGCGGCGCGCGCCTGTTCGGTGGGCACCACCTCGCGCCAATTCCCACCCATCTCGGCCGGCGCGTACGATGGCAAACGCCCACGACTTAAGTTTGCCTCGGTCTTCCTTAACGAGCCACCTACACGCACCAATGCCCTCCCGGTGGTGCGGGCGGCCTCAAGCGCCAGCGTAGATGGCACGTCGGAAGAACAAGGCAAACCTTGCCGTCGTATGCAAAGGTATGGCACGGCGCGGAGTCCACTTACGGCAAGCACGGGCTGCTATCGTGCGCAAATATGAAGTCACCACACCAACATACCCTCGTCGCGCACGGCGGAGCATGCGAATGTCTTCATATCGCCTACGAGGAGCGGTCGGGACTGCCATTCTCACTTTATGCCGTGAAGTATTCCCACAAATAGGACATACTTTTGTTCACGGCGCTCGCCGACATTAGCGCCGAGCGGCGCGGTCATCAACGCAGATGAACAAAAGTTTGTCCTACATGTGAAGTTAACCATGAGCAGTGTGGGGTGGCGACAATGGATGCCAGCGAGCAACCCCAGCGCCAACCCATTTATACCGGCGACCGGCGAAGAGTCGCCGACATGGAGGAGCGTCAAGCGGCGGCATGCCAACCGCGAAGCACAAGCCGGGAATGTCGGGCGGCTCGGCTACGAGTGCGTAATGCAGCGCCCGCCGCCGCATGCGCGTCGAAACCGTCGCATGCTCCACTCGAGAGGCGCGCTACGGCGGCGGCGGCCCCCCCAGCAAGCCAACCGCCATTAAAAGCGCACCACCATCCGCGCGATCGATCGGCTTCCAAGTGGCGAGCCCAACCACGCCTCTGCCCGACTTGGCGCCAGCTCGCGCCACCCGTTCGAAGGTAGGGGCGGGCGCGCGTCTCGACCGACTTGGCGCTAGCTCCGCGCCACCCGTTCGAAGGGTAGGGGCGGAGCGCGCGCTATTCGACTTGGCGCCAGCTCGCGCCACCCGTTCGAAGGGTAGGGGCGGAGCGCGCGCCTCACCGACTTGGCGCCGGCTCGCGCCACCCGTTGAAGGGTAGGGGACGGAGCGCGCGCGCCTCTGCCGACTTGGCGCTGCTCCGCTGCCACTGTTGAAGGCGAGCGAACGGAGCGCGCGTGCCTCGACCCGACTTGGGTGTCGCCTCGTTGCCACCCGTTCGTTAGGGTAGGGGCGGATAGCGCGCAACCACTTCGGCATCAACCATACTTTCAACCGTAGCGAGTTAACATTACTAGTATAGTGCCCGTGCTAACGCTACGGTAAAATATAAAACAAAACAAAATTTGTAAAAAATAAATAGAACAATCAGATTCATTAAGATTCACGTCTCATATATGAAACTACTCATCTGTAACAACACGGTCAGCAGTCCATAGTCATAAATTGATAATGGAAAGAAAAACAAAATATTCCTTTGCCTTTTGTCTATTAGTCAAGCAGTAAACCCATAGTCATGATTGGAAGAGAAATAAAACAGTTAATATGTAATAGGCCATATGCAGGTTAAAGTTTTCAAATAGAAAAGGTTGGAGATCCAACCATCCAGAAAACAAGAGGGGAACAACACCCACCTGAATGACATCTATGCTTAGCAGTGATTCAAGACAGAACATTCCAAATCCAATAAAGTAAAATATCTGCCAGATCAAAATGCAAAAAAATAATGTACATCAGTAAGGATTTAACTCATGTGCACTTTTTCCCATATTCTAGACACTTAAACACCCAATGTCCACAAAAATGTGCTTGGATACTCATCAATAGTACATTTATTAAAACTCCAGTGATCAATTCATGCATCCAAGAATTCTTTTGATATAAGTCTGGAACCGACACAATTATGTGAGAATTAGCATGTTCAAATATTGAACCAAGTGCTACCAATCTCATGACTGCAAAAGAATTGAACATGCGAATCGATTCACAAAAATATTCTGAGTTGATATGAGTTAAATGCGTACCATGCAAGACATGGTTGGCCAGCAGGTTTAGATACATGCATAAAAGTTTGAAGAATACTGAGTGGAGATGTGCGACATCTATAATAAGTTACTCAATATTGACCCATCTCTGGTTTTCTCCTCACAGAACTGACAGACCTGCATGCAAGTAAACTTCACTTTTTGAGCGCCAATACTAAACATACAGTAACATCATACCAGACAGTAGCATGGATCAGAGTTCTATTTACCTTTGAAGTACATGTAGACGCCATCTTTGCAGCGCCACGACTTGTGCTGGCGGATGATGACGACAGGCATGACTTTTCTTGCGGAGGTCAGGAACATAATATTTCCAGCAAATATGTACAAGTCTGAAACTTACATCAAAACTAATCTGCCCTCCAATAGAAAATGTCAAGTTCAAGTGTGCAAACTTTTCACGAAGCACTGACACCATTTTAGGCTGAATGTTATGTACAGAGAAAATTAGCGATGGAAGCCTTCCCATGTGCCAATACCATTACCCCAAATAGTAAAAATATCTTGTGCAGATCAATTTCATGCAACATCCGAGGTTCGAGCGAAGAGATACCAAGATGTATTTTATTGAATATGCAAGCTAAATTCAGTATCTTCCTATCCATGCGTTTGAATCAATTAAGGCAAACATACGAGCAGAAATGGCTGCCATTTCAATAATGTGATGACAACCAATGAGATAAAAGCGGTTACATGATACTTCGATTGCAAATAGTTCAGCGGTCAACAACTTATGCAGTTGCAAGACCAAGACTTCTGCATGAACATAACGGAAAGACATTTCATAGTGCAAAAACCTAACAAATGTAATCAAGAATTCGAGCTTAAAACAACATTTTACGTTATCCTATAATCAAGCCATGAACGTATCAAATTCCCAAGGTATGCGATATATCGATAACGATGCAACAATTCAAATAAATGCGCAAAAAAGCAACGAAGCCTACCACAATACCAGTTCAAACAGTAACCATTCCTCAGATGAACTCATCTACTTGACTGGATGACAAAGGCAACAAAACTAATCAAACACTAATTCAGACCCTATTAACACATCGCTTAGACGCCAGAACTCTATCTAGAGTAATCAACAGAGAAAAGGTGGAGAGGAATGAAATAGGCCAAACCTGTGATCATTTTGACATTGACACCAAGATTGAGTGCCCTCCTGATTGTTTCTGCACTATCATGTCGAGGGGGGTCAAAAAGTGGCAAGAGCCCAATGAACTGCCAAGGTCCTCGAGGACTTTCTTTCCTACCCTCTGGCACTTCATGTATAAGAATGTTGCTGTCAGTCAAGTACAAAAGGAAGTTAACGATGTATAACTCTGCAAGGTGATGAGATATCAAACACAGTGCGCCACACCAAGTGATCGCGAGCCACGCTCGACAAATTTGTCAATTCAGACTCGACCCTTCTTTCAATCTCGATTTGTTGTGTGCAAGATGAAGGATCTGTTGAAATTCCATAGTTAATACAATGAAATCATAGTGAACTAAAAGAAATATAAGTTACATATGGACAAATATAAAGGTCTCAATATGTGCAAATGAATTAGTACTGTTACGTGCTCCCTTGCTAACACGATGCATTCTTCCTCGCCATCAAGGTAGGTTAAAGCGGTTCTTTTGTCGATTGGATTGAATGGCGAAAAATGAAGCTCTTGAATACCAACCACGAGCCTTATTGTCAAACAAGCAAAGTAAGAAAAGGAATGAACAGAAATATCCGTATATCACAAGCGTAAAAGATATCGATATACCTCCTTTGGATCTGCACCCTTTCTTGACATTGGATAGTAAGGAGCGATCAGTGGTGCTCAGTTGCTTCCTGTTTGGCTCGGTTTTGTCGGGGTGGGGCGTTCTTGGGCTTAGCCTTCACACTGGCGACCATGTGACTACTTCCTTTACGAAACTCATTCATTATATCATACAAGGGCATGTCTGCAGGAACCCTGGAAAAGGTAAATATTGACCAATTATCTCCTTCTAAAATAATGAATTCAACACAATGCTGGGTGTAATGGGCCAACAGTATTTAAAATGGGACATTTAAGTTGCGTTCATAGAGAGAGCTCATAATTCACGGAAGAATCATGTGGCATTCTGAATAGTGAAATTTAAAATCTTGCAAGAAATGCCCACAAATCATTCTTGCCATGGAATTAGCTCATAAAGAGCATGTTTTCTAACCTAATATGAGCAGACCATTTCTATGCCCACATATATAACTAATTGTCATAGTAGAAACCATCTTAACGATTTCTTACGTCCGAATGATTAATGATTTCATCACGCAAAAAAAAGTGTCTTTGTGCTACCATGAAACGATGGGAAAAATAAAAGTATTTATGTATTTTAATTTTCCTAGAATAAAGTATTTATCATAATAAAGTAAAAAGAATCAAGCTCTTAATTTCGTGGTAATAGGCTAACAGTGTCTAAAAAAGTAAAAGCATACAAAATGGTGGAGATGCACATGAAAACAACCAAATGACGATATTTTTTCCTCCTGTTAAGTTGTCATTAACAATAACAAGCCTTTTAGAGTTTTTTCAGGCTAAGCCTTCCAAAAGTTAGAAGTTATGGAATATGTTAACTAACATGTATACCAGCCAAGGCACATATGCACATGGATAGTTCACTTGCCTACAGCCACACAAACTTTGTGCAAACAATCATTCCTAGCCCTCCAATCGTCTAATTGTTTGCATTCATTCCATATCCTGTGTCATGCATATTCAATTCTAGCCATTGATCTTCCTAATCGAATGGCCCATATTCAAACTATGGCACTCGTCGATTAATACATTAACCATAGCACTAATTACACTAATAGTACCACTAAACCCACTTAATGTTGTCGCTGGGAATTACGTTACACACACAGGTTGTACATCAGCATTATTATACTTTCTTTTATTATCTGGAGACGTGTGTTACACGTGCATGCTGGCTAGTCAACCAAAGAAATTCAAGGAGTGGTTAAGAAAATCGGGAAATAGCTCTTGGTTTAACAACCTTCCCGTCAACATAGTAGGCTACTTCAGTGCCATCAAGCAAAACCTTAAAGACCAATTTGTGTAGGCCAGTATCTCTGAAGAAAGTATCAAGCAATGACCAATGAATTATGTGCTCATGTAATAGGAAATACAAAATAAGTATAGAAGTACCAACTTTGTTGTAACTTTTCCAGCACTACCACCCTTCTTACTCGATGATATCTTCTTCAACAAAGAATCCTTGGAACGAGACAGACTACAGACCACCCCAAAAAAACATGGAACGGAAATATCATTTGTAAATGCAATAACATAAGTTTGCAAATTAGAATTCAACCAAATTACAAGGCCATATAGAACAGCCAAAACTACGAAAGTTGCATAGCATTAAACAAAATTGTTAGGTAGTGATATAAACAATTCCTGTTCTTATGATCGAAGGGAGTAAAGTCATATCTCTTGAACACTCATAACTTTAGAAAGCACATAATTTAAGAGAGGGGAGCACAGGGATTAGTTTAGATGTAAAGTTGAGATGTCAAGAATGTTTTAGAAAGCAAAACTGCATCTCTCATGAGTAGAAAGTACAGTTGAGACGTCAAGAATGTTTTACAAAGCCTAACTACAGATCTCTCATGGGTATAAAGTACAGGTGAGATGCCAATAGTATGTTTAACAAGGACTAACCAAATCTCCAGCATTATCTAGATAAATCTGGACAATAGCATTAGAGAATGATGCAGGGTCCAAAGGAGCTGCGATATTCCGTTTGCGGGTCTTAATCCGCTGGCCTCTGTAATATTTGCATAACAGAAAATTATATTGACATGGATAATTTTATTACATGAGCCTTTCAAAGAAGTTTTGCAATCTATCACAACACTATGCATTGACACTGTTGGCAGTAATACAAGGGAGGTAAATCACAACTTATAATAAGAAAACCATGTAAAGCAAGTACAATTCATGACGGAGAAGATTTCATATGTTAAGAGGATAAAAAATTACAAAAATTTACATTAATACAAGCGTAAAAGATCAACACAGCCAAGGGATGGTCAATGACAACAAAAACTTACTTAGGTGCATCCCCAAATGTTGATTTGTGATAGCTCAAAATTAAGAAAACTAATGAAATTTGAACATGCAACAACATTCTGGCCCAATTTGCTGCAACTGCTTCTATTGAAATATTACCATTTATCAACAAGGATATACAAATTTAAACATAATGAACAAAAGAAATTAAAGGAGGCTACTCTTTTAGCCTAAAGTACACGCTATTGAGAAATCTAGGACATATAGACCATGACGTATGAGTAAAGGGGTGATATCCATAACAATATGATCAAGTAATACAAGAAAAAGTAAAACACAAAAGTATGAGTAACGCAAGAGTGTTACCCAAGAGTGGGCTTCTCCTTGAGAGCAAAGAAAAAGCAGAAAAGAAATTAGGCATACCATGGAAAGCAGCGCCATCTCCATTTACAGTATGGAAACAAAATAGTGACAACTAGACCTTTCTTCTCCACAAATAAGATATACAGCCCTAAACATGTGCTGCTATGATTCATTTATTCATGCTTCATTGAGCACTTAGAAACAGAAGAGGAAGATGCAAAATGTCCTCACGAAAGCAAAACATGGGATGGTTGTTTAATTCCTACTTTTGTCAATCATTCCCGAGATGCTAAGATCTAACATACAAGTTATCAAAAGATCTATATTATTACCCATATAGATCAAACAAAATCGTAGGTTTTCATCAATCTGTATTTCTCTGTTGCTAAAACTAACGTCCCACTGAAACCACTCAGATTTTTGCGAAGCGGATATATGTATGGTGTAACCTCTGTGATTCCACATATGAGACCCATTGAGAAGGGGAAAATAATGTAGTTCAAATTCGGACTGGAAGCATATAAGTGCAGTTTGTGGTGCTGAATAAGATCTCCAAGTGCATCCATCCTTCTTTGCGTTCTATATCCTCCGGAACCGGACATTGTATGTCATGACTTTGAAGGTCTTCTTATCCAAGTGAGTCTCAAAAGCTCTGTGGGAAGACTTTCGATTTTAATGTGAATATACCAAAACGAAGCGTAAAAACAGCTCAAAAGATGAAATGAACTTCTAACTTGCATAAGGAGATATGAAAACTACCAAGATTAGCAATATGAAAACATCTGCAACTTTAAAAATACAATAAGATAAATATTATGTGGTGAAATTTTATCTAACTTATAACCTTAGAAAAAACAACGCTTTGCAATAGAGATTAGATCATACATTATTGTTCAAGGAGTTGAAACGGAAGTTCACTGCGGCTACCAGACATTCTTGAGTTTTCAGTTATTTTGATCAGCGATAAAATATAATTTGGTTATTACTCACTACAAGACAAAGTAGTTCATTAATCGATAGTGACTTGTAGGAATACACAGGAGATGGAACAATAGCTATCATGGTTTAGCATACCTTTATGTTGCACCTCATTCGGACACTCATATCCTTCGCCCTCCTTAAGAACTTTCTTTAGGATTTTCTTATCATCCCCTATTTACTGTAATCTTCCATGAAACCAACTCAAGGTCAACAAGAAGAAGCGACATTGGGGTACAACACCTTCCTCACCATTTTGGTCTACCCTTCTCACCAAATCCATCCGCCATTGCAAGGCTCAAAACCCGTCATCTTTTTCAAGAAAAGAAAGAGAAGAGTCATGCAAAAAGGGATTGAAATCAAAGAAGCTGCGATGTGGCATTGGCGGAATAGTTGGAGGTGAACCGGATTCACCGTAAGCCAAATCGGGAGGAATGGTGAAAACAACATTTTCCCCTTTCTTCATGGTCTTGATGCCTTGATCCCAACCCTTTATTACTTGACTGGACATAAGTTGACAAGTCACGAGCATTGAGCGAACACTATAACATGCGATATCACCATCGAAACATAAAACAAACTTGTAAATTGTCAAATGACAGGCAAGACTGAAATGAGAATAAAGCAAAATTATCTCCAAACTTGAATTTACACAATCATCATCAAATTTTCTCAACCACTACGGTCCATTCTACACCAAATAAAATCAAGAAGTGGTGCAGCTACATGAATCTACTGACTAACTAACAACTTGTTCACACGAATGGTGACAACACCGGCCACAACAAGAAGCTAAAATGCTCACAGGGAGTGGTATAATTGAGCGGCCACGAGTCTAAAGAGATATCAGCCCACATGCGCATTAAAAGGCTCGAGTGGACAACATCAAGGTTCATTTCCAGTAGCATCGGACCGATTACGAGAAAGCGGACTCCACGGTACATACGAGCAGTAGAAACTAAGGGATGTTTTGTTAGAATCATTTCAAATTGAGAAGAATATAAGGTATAGAATTAGAAGGTTAAATGTGACAACATTTGAACCATGACTGGAATTTAGCGAAAAGCGATGAAGTGGAGCTCGGGCATAAATCACATCATTTATGAGACATCTGTATTCTAAAATGAGAACGCAGAAAACAAACAAAAACTTGACAAGAGAAAGAAATGCACTTTGTCCCAACTTGAACTTGAGCGGTGTCCCGCGATCATGGCTTGAATCAAACTTTGTTCCATCAAGGCGTGCAGTGTAATGCACTGAAACATCAACACAAGGGCATGTCAGCGCAAATGTACTAATCTGCATTCTTGCACAACAAGATGAAGCTATCTAAATATCACCAATTACCAGCATGGCGCAATAAATTTCCCTAAAAACCCAATAAAGCATCTGTGACAACAACAACATTATAGGTGACGACCTATATTTTCTTCCCATAGAAATTCACAATGTTGCAATCAAGATGTGCGATACCCAAAAACTATGCTTAAACACATCAAAGCCAAAACTACCCTAATGTCCCATAAGCAATTCGAACTTATAAATGGCGGCATAAGAGAAGCTGAACTACAAATTTGTACTAAATCCACCACTAACTCTGCATCCCACAACGAACCATCAAAACCCAAAGCAAGGCATGGACCGGATCAAGCGGAAACACATAACTATCTACGGTTTGAGAGGAGGCGAGAACGGGTACCGCGACCTCGTCGCCAACCTCGAGGTCTCCACCCTCGCCCTCCTTGGCGGCTTCTTCTTGAGGCCACGCTTCCCGACCTCCTTCTCCTCGCCTACCTTCATCACCGGTCCGTCGTGCCGCGAAGTCGCCCATCCGTCGTTGCCCATCATCATGTCATTGCGCGGCGCGGGATGTCGAAGTCTTCGTCCATGGCGGGCGGGTGAGATGTGCGGCTAGGGATCTCGGCCGGATCCGGCGGTCGTCGGCTTTGCGGCGCAGCGATGAGACGCTGCGGTGCAGATGGCGACTTCGGCCTCTTTGCGGGCGCGGCGGCGCGCCTCCTGTCCGGCGATGGCGGTGGAGTCGGCCGGATCCACAGGCGAAGAGGCGCTTTGCGGAGGAGGCGAATTACCGCCGCGGCGTCTTGGAGCTGCGCCGCGGGGTCGCAGCGCGGACCTTGCCGCGGTTCGTCGTGGGCGCCGGCGGCTTGCCGCCCCGCCGCCAGCGTCTGGCGGGGCGAGGAGGAGGAGAGCGATCAGTGGCCGGTCGAGCGCGGCGGCCGGCCACCTCCGCCGCGGCCCAGCGGCGGTGGCAGCTGCACAGCGGAGGAGAGAGCGGAGGAGCATTCGGCGGTGGGGTTTAGGCAAGCAGCAGCAGCCAAGGGTTTGGAGCTTGGACTCCCCGGCGTGGGGTGGGGTGGGGAGGAGGAAGAGGAGGCGGCGGAGGAGGAGGGAGGGGAGGAGGTGGAGAGGTGGGGAGGAGGAGGCGGCGGGAGGCGGCGGAGGAGGCGGAGGAGGAGGAGGCGCGTGGGGGAGGCGGCGGCGGCGAAATCCGAGGAGGAGCGCGGGTTGGGAGAAGGGTGGGAGGCGGTTCGGGAGGAGGAGAGGAGCGCAAGGCGTGGTGGGCGGAGGAGGACTGCAGAGGAGAGCGGAGAGTACTGCGAGATCCATTGAAGGATAACCGTCGGATATGATTGAGTAAGGAGAGATAATAGAAGAGAGTTAATGCAGTGCGTATATTTTTATGATGGTGTATTTACGGGTGCATATTGTGGTGTGGACATAGTTAAGGTCATGGCGTGGGCGAGATAATTGTTAGGTGGATGTAGAATAATTTGAGCTGGTGGTTTATTAGTTTAGATTCCTTTTCCTAAGAATCGAGAATCATGAGTTGAGACAAACACATGCAACAAAGTTGCTAACGACTTCGACCATCATCTAAACACATACGAGGGCCATATGTGTTGAATATGCGTGCAATTCTCACACGAGTAAAAGCAGTTCCATAGTTAAGTTAGCTCTTCAAGAAATGGAATACTGATAACATGGCAAAAATATTATATTACTCGAGCGACATAGAAACAAAGAGTGTATGTATACAGGACTACGAGAAAGATTGCCTAAATCTTGCCAAAACAAAAACCACCGCCCTATCACATGTTGATGTTCCAAATTACCAAGTTCCATCTGTTTCTCTATAAAGGAGTGTAACACACTCTCCTTCTGAATCCCTCCTTCTACAGAAAATGTGTAAACATACTTTGAATATCGAGTCTAGACAAACTTAGGAGCGGATCTCTTTCGCAAATTCAACGACAAGCCAATTTTTAGGCAACGTTGTTGTTAGTTCTTACTTAAAATCAACATAAATAAGCTTAATTCCATGTATCATAAAGATAATTTTTAAGACATATTCATGGTCTAGTCTAATTGATCATGATTACCCAAAATAAAGTATAGAGAAAAAAATAAAAGACACCATGGAGCAATCAGGCACAACATTTGACTTTTGGAGCCTTCTTAGGTTCACTAATTCAACATGAAAGTACCAAAAATTTCGCCTATAAATACCACCGAAAATTCATAATGATTTTTTGTGCCGTTCACCTGCAGACTTTACCAAATTATAACAATAGTTTTGAACCCTACACAATTAATGTTGAAGGAAGCTGCAAAATTAATTTAGGCAAGGTATTACTGTCCCATTGGTCATTGCCAAGAAGACGATCAGTACTTAGACCCTGTTTTGAAATTGAAGCTTTACCTCAACACCGGCCCACGATGGTAATCCATGGTCGAGTTTACGCGTTCTCTTTCCTCATCGTAACAACTCTAACACCTGCACATTATCACCTAATGAAACCGTATACCACAATGCGGTGGAGTGGGCGACTTAAATGGGCGGACTCTAAGCTATTTCTTGCATATGACAAATGTTTGCTCCTAGAGACAAAATTAGCACACCTATGGGATTGACATGACCCAGTAGCTCTCCTTCGCGGATGCTCAAGAGGATCACCGTACACCTCGGCTGTGCTTGGTCGGCAGAAGAACCTGCCCCGCTCTTTGCCGATCCTAGCATATTCAAGGTCCCCATCACATTTGTCTTGTACACCATCGGTTAAGGAACCCATACGAAAACAAAGCAGAATCGAAAGCGAACAAGCGCAAAATTCGGGTTCTTAGGGCAATGCAGGCACAAAATTCCAAATTTTCGAACCTTGTTGACCTAGTATTCGGAAATCTATTCAGAAATCCTATCCATATCATGATTAAGTAAAGACAAGCAAAAAGAAGTTATTATTTTTTACGAAATGTGGAAATGAAAAATGAAAAAGGATATGATGGTCTTGATGGGGTTGAATTTGTAGTGGACGGGGAGGCGGGGCGGCGGGTGGTAGATCCGGTGCGACCTCGAGGAGGATGGGCTCGGCGGCGTCGTGGCGGATGAGCTCGGCGCGGGTTGGTGAGGTGGTGGCGCGGCGTTGTCCTTGCGGCCCGTGAAGAAGTTGTCAACGGCGATGGCCCAGCCCGCGGTGAGAGCTTGTCGGCGGTGGCTTCCGACAGCCGGCGCCACCGAGATGACGGCGCGAGGGCGTCTTCGGATGCCTACGGGAGGCGGCACGCGCCGCGGCGGCAGTGGAAACAGTGGGCGCGCGGTGGGTTTGGCGGTGGCCGTGCTCGGCGGGCGCGTGGCGGTGGCGCGAGCGGAGGAGGAGAAGGTTGAGTGCGGGGTGAAGAGGCGGCGGGGTGAAGAGAAGGTTGGCGTCTGGCGCGAGGCGGATGCGGTGAGAGCCGGCCATGGCGGGTGGCTAGGGTTTTAGAGCGATTTGGGGATTTGGTCTTGGGAGTCGGGCGGCGAGGGGAGGCGGCGGGCGGCGCGATGAGGAGGGGAGGCGGGCGGAGGATGGAGGAGGAGGCGGAGGATGAGGATGCATGCTGCGCCATGGATACCCATCGCCATCCCCTTGGACCCAGCGATGGCGAAGAGGCGAGGCCGGCGGGGTGTGGGCGGAGGGAGGTGAGGGGAGGAGGCGGCGGAGGAGGGGGCGGGGAGGCGGCGGAGGCGAAGAAGGGAGGGAGGCGGCGGCGCGCGAGGTGGGAAGGCAGCGCGCGCGGGAGAGAGAGAAGAGGCGCGGCGGCCGGAGTAAAGGATGTGCGCGCCGCGGATCTGGAGAGATGAGAGCGGCGCGCGCGGGGGATGATCGTCGCGGACGGTGGCGCTGGCGAGAGGAGGAAGCGGTGGTGCGATGGAGGTGTGGCGGCGGTGGATGCGGGCGCGCCGGCGGAGTAGAGGAGAAGGCGTGATGGAGGCGGCGTTGGTGGCGCACGGGAGAGCGAGAGAGAGGTAGGGGCGAGATCCGGTGGAAAGCGGAGAAGAGGGCGTAGAGAAGGAGAGGAAGGCGGCCGAGAGAGGAGAGATGGATGGCGGCGCAGATGGAGAAAGAGGGGAGGCGGCCGATTCGGGAGGCTTTGCGAGAAGGCAGCGGCCGGTCGGGGAGGCGGAAGGAGTGCTGCAGATCCATTGAAGGATGGCCGTCGGATATGGTTGGGTAAGGAGAGAGAATGGAGGAGAGTTAATGCAGTGCGGACGTTTTTATGATGGTGTAATTATGGGTGCATATTGTGGTGTGGGCGTAGTTAAGGTCATGGTATGGAGCGGAGTAATTGTTGGGTGGATGTAAATAATTTGAACTAGTGGATTATTAGTTTAGATGCAAGGCAGGAGAAGTTCACGGGCGCGAGGGACGGAGGGGCCAAGGACTCGGCAACATGGCTTCGCCCAGTGAAGCCCTTCACCATGAGAGGCTCTGTTGTAGGGGTGGCCCCACCTAAACCCAGAGACTGTTAGAAGACTACAAAGACCAGTAGAACATGTGTAATGACTCAAATACCCTTGGGGATACACGAGATGTAAGGGCATGATTGTAAAAGCCTCCCACATGAATATATATAGCGGGATGAGGAGGAAGGCGGGACACTTCCCACTCCCACTCACTTCTCTCTGTTTGGTCTATAACCACAACAGATAGCGAATTCAATATTGATATTGATGATACTGAATAACGTCAGTAGTTGATAAAATCGATAATATCCGCTTAGATATCGAAAACAACTCACCCAGGAAGCGTCGCCAATTCACTACGTCTAAACCGAAATCCCGCTCCTCTCTCCTCTCCCCGCACCGCACCCTATCCTCCCACCACTCCCCTCCGCCTCCGACCACCATACCGGCAAACTCGGCACGGCGCTCTACTCCACACTACGCGCCACCCCATGGCCGCGGCTTGCGAGCTCGCCCTCGTCCACCTCACCGCCTCCCGCCTCCGCCTCCCTAGGCCCAGGGCCTCCGCACCCGCCTCGACCAGCTCGCGGTGGGGCTGTTCGAGGCATGTGCTTGGACTGGAGGCTGAAGGTAGGGCTGAGGGCCTTGAGGCGGTGCGATCGGCTGCGGTGCTTCTCCATTGACGGCGGCGGCGGCGACGGCGGCGGCGGGGAGGATGGGGAGAAGCGGAGCGAGGAGGAGGCGGCGGCAGCGGTAGCGCCAGCGGCGGAGGCGAAGGTTGGGGCGCGGAGGAGCTAGGATCCGAGCGGAGCCGGTCGGGAGCTTCTCCTCGTCCTCATCGTCCGGGGTAAGGTTTACGGTGGATTGCTTAATTGTTTGTTGATTCGTTAGTCTGAGTAACTGAGCAATTGAGCATTTGGATGGAGGACTGGAGTAGTTGTGCTTCCGGTTAGGTAGGGAGCGTGTGCCTTGTATTGGGTGCGAAATTTCCTGTCGCATTGTGTTGAACATAGTAGGACTGGATTGAGGGCAGAGCTGTGAACAATTAGTCAGGATCGGGTGCACATTAAGGATTATTAGCCAGTCACTCATTGTCAATTTAAAAGGGAATTAAATTTCCGGATGGATCCTTATGATTAGTGATTACAATGTTGTGTCAGTATGACTATGCTAGTGAAGTACAGAAGTAGCAATTTAATGTTGATACGGCAGGCAAGACATTCAATCGCGGGAAACGAGGGGGAGAGAACCACAATGTGCTTGTTCTGGTGGTCAAAGCCCAGTGCTAATGTATCTAGCGAAAACTAGCCTTCATTCGATATTCTTATACTGCATGTTTGAGTTGATGGATGAAATTCTACTGAAATGATGAATTTCGCTGTGTCTGTCTGCTATATTTAACAACTACTGTATCATATGATTATGGCTATTAGTTTTTATCCTTTGTTGGCTGCAAGGTCCAATGATTAAGACATACATCCACATTCCTTTTAATTTGTAAAGCATATTTGTTTTAAACTTTTAATACTGTGAGCATGGATGATTCTTTTCTCAAACATATTTTGTAACATCTCCTTTGTGCAGACTCCTGGTGTTTCGAGCAGACTCCTTTGCACAGCAGGAGGTCAAGTTGCTGATGCGTGTGTGATGGACTAATAGTCGCTCGGGCTCGAAAGAGGAGTCTGAGATATTTTAAGAGTAAAATCTCTTCTTTCTGTACGAGAGATACACGTCCGAATTATGATGCCTACTTAAACATATTCCATACTAATTGTGAGGATAAAGTATAGCTGAGTCAGTGGTATGTGCCAGATTCTGACCCTGGAATGCCTAATACAAATGTGGTGAGTTATTTGTATCGTTTTATATGCCCGTGCTATCTGTTTATATTACCTATTGTCTGATTCGAATCCATCAAGTATCCATCCTGACGTTACCGTTTCCGAAAACCTGTACATTCTGAACTCGTATTGGTATCCGGGTTGACTGTATTTGATACCGAATCTGAGAAAAAAATATGGGTTAGAATATAATACAGACAATATCGCGATTTCCGTCTTCTCACGAGCAGGTGGCGTTGTAGTTGGCAAGTCAAGGTGGGGCGGCGTGATCAAGACATAATAAATTCCCTCTTGTGCTCATTTCGGTTCTTTCACCTCAAGTGTTAACTGGTAATCGATACAAGATTTGTTTGTTTGTGAATTATTAATTTACGAATTGGGATTATTGATATCTTCAAAAGAACCATGAATGGTTGCCAACTGTTATGGACTACAGGAGAATTCTGAAATTTAGAATTACAGATTGAGATATTAATGACCTTCATATGCATGACATGAACAAACATTGGTGCTGCAATTCAAGTAATGGATGATTTGGATGCTTATATGCATTTGTGCAAAATTGACCTCAACCTTGCATCGGGTAACGTTGTTGATTTTGTGAACGATGCTTAATTGCTTATGACTGTGACAAACATACTTATGACTCGTGTGTGTGGGACGCTTAGAAAAACAATGTCACAGACTAGGCGAAGTTCTTGTTTATCAATGGCTGAGTGATACCTCGTAATGCTGTGAAGCACATAGATTGTGTTTATATTTAACTTCTAATCTTCCCAATGTTCTGGTTTTACATGAGCTCCATCAGATTTACCGACATGCATAAGAAAAATTTTCAGCAGTGCATATTGATGCCATTAGCAGCCGCCACATAGGCACCTTTTCATTCTCTCTGTGTATTCTAGATGAAATAAACTAGTAAATTATCTGCTGCTATTTGGTGCGTGCTTTGGTGCATCTTCATTAATCGTTTGGTTGATGAGTCACTTCAGGTTATTGCTGCTTCGGGCTGTGTTTGCTCTGTTCTGGGGAGTAGGATTCTTCTCTCGAAACATCAATAAATCATTCATCTTTGATACTGTAGTCTATCTTCTGCAAAATTGGTATGGCTCTGTTGGATTATCGCCCAACGTCCTCTTCACTGATATTTGGCCTTTCTTCGAAGATTCAGGACCAGAATGGTTCATCTTTGTCGACAAGTCACTGACGATTGAGAGCAACTGCTTCAGTTGACTATGAAGGAGGATTCTGACAAGCCACACTCTGTCCCCGTCAACTGGCAAATGCATGTTGGGCTCACTATTTTGACCGAAATGAGCACACATATTAGGAACTAGGAAACTTACCACAGTGAGGTAAATAAAATATTCCCACGGTTACGCAAGGTACAAACTTACTGTGGCTTGTCTGACAATAGTGTCCTCTGTTTATGCTTAAGGTGAAAGGCACTTCTCTGTTCTTTCTGTTGATACTCGGTCAGATGTATAGTGCTATGTTCTGGTAAGACTGTCGGACACCATACTCAGTCTATAATACTACTATTCAGTAGCCTCGCAAGAGAGGCAATAAATTTCTTCAGGTACATGTTACTGGGTTAGAATTACAGGATACTCTTAACCGTGTATTATCACAATTCAGAATACACTGAACAAAAGTACATCGAAACATATCCATAGTCAGACAAGTCATCTAAGTCAAGTCTTCAACCTAGGATTGACACATCCAAACACACATCAAATAATGTAGAAGCAGAAATATTGTATAATTTAGCACATTGAATTAATACCAAGCAATTTACGACATAAATTCTTACGTGTAGTGGAAAGACCAGCAGGATAAAAAAGAAGCATAATCAATGGACATGTTATAGTCTTGGGTCATTACTGCATCACAGATGACACGGGAAAACTGCAAGTCTGCTCAAACGATTTTGCAGATCAGCATCACTGAATGCGTCAGGAAAACTGTAAACTGCAATATGAGGGATCAATTCAGTACTACTTCTTCCACTGCACAGCTCATGAATTGCAACCAATCTGAAATGTTATTTCATGAACATCATGATAAAATTGTCAATTGTTTCTCAACATCCACATTTCCAACCAGACACTATGAAAACTCTGAAGAGGTGATCAAAATTCTAACACGATTCATGCAGACATATGCTAACATGCCAATGCCACTAATTTGTCAGTTCCAAACAGCAGACATTGCAGAGTACCATCACACGCATCTCAGACGAACTGCCTAACCAACGTGCGCTGCGGTCCTGCGGATATGCCATATCTCAATGGAAGAACCAAATCCACGGCGAGCAGTCCGACGGAGGCCCTCGCGGCAGGCTCCACTGGACGTTCTGCGTGAAGTAACAGCACCGGCCAGTGTCGCTGCAGCGGTACTGCCTTGCTCCCGGGAAGCCGTCGGCGTCGTCCAGGAAGTAGATGTAGCCCGGATAGAAGGATCCCGTCGCCAAGGCCCTGGAGCAGCCTCGCCCGACGAAGAGCACCTGCCCGGTCAGGACGGTGGACCTGTGCCAACGAGGCCTATACGCCCACTGCAGCCGGAAGACCTGGAATGACACCGTGCCGTGCCTCGCGCGGAATCTCTTGACCATGAGCAGCCTCCCGCCGGAGGATTCCACGAGGTAGCGGGAGACAACCTGCCCGCGTCCCGGCAAGGTCAGGCGGTGATCCTGGAAGCGGTACACATGCAATCTCATCGTTAGCGCGCCGTCTGCGCCGTTTTCTGGCACGTACACCAGCAGGCGCTCCTCGGCGGTGAGGACGAAGAAGCCTTCCTGTTGAGCGCAGCGGTAGTATATCACGTCCTCGATGGTGTCCTCAGGAATCATCCTGGGCCACCCCAGGCGCACATGCACTTGTGCCGGCGTTGGCAGCGGCGGAGACCAGCCGTCCATCCCCGGCCGCCAGAACGCGATGTTGGTCTTGCCGGACGTTATCGCGGCGACGATGTACGGGTCGCCGGGGGTCGGCGCGGCGGACAGGGTGGCAGCGTGGATGAACATGGTGGACTCGCTGTAGACCTGGGCGCGAACGAGCACGCGCAGGTGGTCCGGGAGGGGGATGCGCTCGCCGCAGTGGAGGTTGAGTAGCGCGTGGCCGTGCGACTGGTGGAGCGCGACGGCGAACCAGCCTCCCGGGTAGGAGCCGCAGAAGCGCGCGCTGAGGGCGTAGTCGGGGACAGCGGGGTGGTCAGTGGTGGTCCCGCCGAAGACGCAGAAGTAGGAGGTCCCCGCGGTGGACGGCATGAGGAGGCACGGAAGCGGCGGGGGTGGGCTCTGCACCGCGACGAAGCGCCAGTGGCGGCAGACGGCGGAGGACCTGGCGCGGTCGGTGATGGATGGGAGGAGGGAAAAGACGTGGCCGAGGATGTCTTGGTGGGCGTCCGCCCATGCCGACGACGCCGTCGCCATGGCAGGAAAGGCGATGCTGATGGGGTGTGAGAAGAGGACAAGAGACGAAGATTTGTTGGAATGGAAATTCGAAGTAGAAGTGGATGATGTGGTGGTTTTCGCACTTTGGCCACTGCCGCTTTTCTTATTGTGATAACTGAGTTTTTGCCGCTGCAAATAGATGTAATTGAGGATTTATCTCTCTATATATCACTGACATATAATTCTAGATCTCACCTGTCAGTGATATATCGAGGATAAATCCTCAATTGCATCTACGTGAGATCGGTAAATCTTGAAATGCTTTTTTTTTTAAAATTTCAGCAGCTGTATTTTGCTTGCTGACATTGTTTTTCACTATTCTTAATTAGTTCTTTTTGTGAATATCACCCGTAAATTAAATAGGTGGAAACGGCAGGAATTATCATAAGCCCCAGGTCTCTTCTATAGTCAGGCTGAACTCCGAATATGAGTTTATTCCTAAACACTGAGACATGGCCGGCAAAAGTTGTCCTACCAGTCCCATAAAAAAAAAAGAGGAAAAAAGAGTTCACAAATATTGCCTGTGTTCATCGCAAAAGTTTCAGTACTTAAATATTCTGATCAGAATCGGTCGTTCAGGTTCCACTTCTAGTAGTGCAAAATAGATATTTGTATGTTGATATTTTTATCACCACCACGAAATTTTGGGTACGTTTTCTTGGTAAAAATTCATCATACTCTAGCCTTTGCTTTGTAAGTCTGATTAGGGTTTTTTATATTTCAGTTTTTCCCCAAGGTTCAACTTGAATGTTCAAACATTCTAAAAATTCAAACTCTTGATTTTTTATTTGAATTTGCTTGATTTTCCCAAGGTTCAACTCGAATGTTAGCGCCTTCCTCCCTTCCGCCTTCCCCATGTAACACCGAGCTTATCTAGCCGCTTGCTCGCGCCATTGTTGCCAGCCGACACACCCTCGACGTTCACACCTTTTCTCTCCGGCTCCGCTAGCACAGATCCCTCATTGACTAAGCCATCATCTCAGCATTGCCCTCGCCCCACGCACCGCGCCCTTGACTGAGCTCCGTCATATTTCAATGCACCGTGCGACCGACGTGCGTGCCCGCACCATACCTCCTCCATCAGGCCAGCCACAGTGCTAGAGTCGCAGTCCTTGCCACACCAGCTCGAGCGTTATCTCTTCTTGTCGACTATGCATGACCGCCACTGCTGCAGCCACACGCCGACGCCGCCGAGATAGCTCCACTGCTCTCACCGCCCTTCGGCCGCTATAAAGTTAAGCCAATCCTTTGTGAGGCAACACACTACTCCCAACTGCACCATAGAAGCACGCTCCCAACCACCACTTTGCCACATCACTATCGCCAATCTCCCCGCACTTGTGAGCCCTTTTGGTTGATTCCTCACCTCACCAATGGTAATCCACCTCGAGTAGCCATAGCACCACCGAGCCGCCACAAACCCTTAGCCAACCTCACACGAACCACATATTGACCTCAAGCCTATCGGTGTCGTTCACCGCTCATCAGACGAAGAGGTCGCACCAGGCAGCACCCAAAGCCGAGCCACCGAGCCTAAATGGCCACATGCACGTAGATGCTCCCAATCACCATGACCTCATTGGAAAGCCATTGTAGAGCTTCTATGCTATAGGAAAGCTCGATGAGCTCTTCTTCTTGCCGGTCACCATTGTTGTGTTTTAGATCTCACCAACGTAAAAATGGAACCACAAGACCTTCCCAACCCAATGATACTTTTGCTTGCGCTTGGGAGCCTTCACTGTCACCGCAATAGCTCATCGTCACTTTTGCTCTGCTTGGGTGCATAGTAGCGCCCAAGGAAGACGAAGGTCAGTCAGGTATTGGGCTAGGCCATTTTGGCCTAGTAGACCCAAAGCTATGTCGAGCTGTGCCTAGTACTATAGCCAACACAGTTCAGCTCGATCCAAGTCTATGTAGCCCATTACTGTTCACCACCCGACCCAATTCACTACTATTAAGACCCAACCCGAATATTGTTTCGAACCCATTTTTGTTCATAGCCTGATCGCCATGAACAATAAAGATCAATTACTATTCACTAGAAGCCCAATAACAAATTTATACCCATTTTGATCATTTTGAGCCTATTTAAACCATTTCCAATTGCTTTCACCAACCTAGATTTTGACAAAACCAAACCTAGCCTTTAATGGATTTTATTGAATTTTACTCCTTTTTATTTTATTCATTTCCTAGCTTGATTTGTCTCAAGCACGAAATTATGTTGTTTTAATTATTTACGCTAGCTTCCGACTTCTCCAAGTCCACAATGCGAGGACATGATCCAGATGCCGAAGCCTTCGAGCTACTAGAATATTTTGAACAACAAGGTAAGTCATATGTTTTTGAACATGTTGAGCCCATACTGCTTAAATTATTTATTCACAGTACTTTCATTATCATTATTTACACATTCCTATTTATTTGCAATAATCATTTAGAATGATATGATAATTAGTTAAGTCCTATCACCGAAAATGCCATGTCTAATTTGAGACTATGTTTCCTTCATAATCTTAGTAATATTAAATTACGGTATAATTAATAGTTGTATATAAGTTGAAGTCAAATATTTTTTTATACTACTAAGTGACATCAACATTTTTGCCGATAGATTCATAAAAATTGTTCTAGGGTTAAGGACGATTTGTGGAAAGCCACAATTTGGGTGGAATCTATGACCTTACCTTAGAGAGGAGGTTTGGGTTAGATTGGTGGAAGTGCCGTAGTGCACTGGGTTGTTGGTTGTGGATGGCTGCCTCATTGGTAAAAAATTAAGGACTAGAAGTTTATACTGAGTAAAGGACATAGAAATCGCTCAACCACAAGTCTTGATCAATTGAATATCTACTGGAGGGTACATTGTTCTAGGAAGGGAATGGCCCGCAGGCAATGGGGTGGTTTAGAAGGGTCTTCCATACTTAACAACGGTAGGGCCAATCATTTTGGTTGCTAATTTATTTCAGGAATCCCGACACTGTGATGTTCACAATCTATCGGGTAGAGACTAGAAAGAGGAGAGCAAAGAAAGACCTTATTTTCTCAACTCAGTTGTCAATCTATAACAATTAGCAACCATTCACGGTTCTTTTGAAGATATGAATAATGACAATTAACAATTCACAAACAAAATTTTTTTAAAGCAATTAGCAATTCAACATTTTAGATTAAAGAACCGAAGAAGAGCACGAGGGCATTCACTGTGTCTTGGTCACGCCACCCCACCTTGACGTGCCAACTACGATGCCACCCGCTCGTGAGGCCACGATGACGTGAAGCCACCTCGCCAATCACTAGGAAACCGTACGTGGCCACACCGCTCCGCACCTCCCTTGGCCTATCGTACCGCGCCGCCGCCCCTCAGCCGGGAGCACGCCGTGCAGCCCTCCACTTCCAAGTCGGCAGTAGCCGCATCGGGCCCACTAGGCACTTCTTCACTAGTTAGGTTGGCTGCGCTGATCCTTATCACTTCCTCCGTTCCTCTGTTAGTTTCTCCATGATTATCCCAAGAAAGAGTTTTTTTATGGCCCTTCGAGAGGTGCCACGAGGTACCGATACTCATATCTTCTAAGAAGATACCAATCAAATCTGTTGTTAATTTTAGCAAGGGCATGGTTGGTATGGCATAGTTTGTAACCCTATAGTTAAATTGTGTTAACCTCTTTCTGGTTAGCCGTCCAATCTGTTACCGATCATGGTGTCTCAGAGATGAGCAGCCGCTCGTGCATCCCTGCCTCTCCGTTCCCAACAAAGCTGGCTGCATCCTGTTTGTCGCCGCCGTCGACCGCCCAAGTCCTCATCAGTTGCGAAGATAAAGTTCTGGGCTGTTTGGACGTTAAGACTGTGGGGACCCCGAGCGTGGTAGCACCCTTAGTCGTCGTGTGTGTTCTGTACTAATCCCATGATTAATAGCTAGTACACACATTCATATCATTGAGATTACATCCATACACATTGCATATAAATAGCTTACACCAAAAAAGATGATATATAAGCGAGGTATAAAAGAGTATATACACATAAGGCCGACCGGTCAAAATAAACATTAGAGTCTTGAACATAATGCAACGGAAGTCTAATAACAAAAGTATCTAGTGATTTACCATCATAACCCGCAGGCAACCGACTGGAGTCAAACCCTAGCAAGACCTCTCATCCAATTCCCCAGTGCTAGGGGTGAAATACGCATTGCCGGACACATAATCTTCATTCTCTAATCAACAATAATTTAAGCAAGCTTGTTTATATTATGTACTCAGCAAGACTTGTAGTGTATCATAAAATTTTACATATATGCAAGGCTGTCAAAGGATGAGGCTCAATACTAAGTTATTTTCAGCATAAAGCAGATTTCATTTTGCAATATTGATAAGTAATAATTTGTAAAACGGAATTGTAAAGAGCATTTGACATGTAATGAAATAACATTTATATAACATTGATAATAGTAGAACAAAACCATTCACAACCTTCCTCAACTACGAACACATCAATTCGAAGCCCTCCTTGGCTGTGATCATATCACAAATCCCACCCATGGGCATGGCACATGATTAGACGTCCATGCCATCCCATAATCTCAGTGAAATAGTTTTGAAGAAGAAAACTATACCCTTTGTAGCTACATCCAAGCTAGCTCATGACCACCAGCACAGCCATTTAAATAGTTTTTAACACTCTACAGAGATTGTACAGCTTTACCCACACGAGATAATCAAACATGCTGTCGGCCATGATATGTTTCCTTGGGCGTGCGATGAAAGTGATTATCTTATAGCCTTTTGGTCATCTAGTCCTAGCCTTGCACCAGCCCAAATGAATGTTGAACCTTTCTTAGGTACACCCTAGCTAAAACTCTCACTTAGGTCCGTTTCTCAAGTGAGCATTCATCGTTGTATTAAAACTTTATCCCCCAACACCTTGGTGAAGGGAGCCCCTATGAGCAAACCTAACCAGAGTGCCCTTACTACACCTGTGCCTACCACAATGCAAGGTTAGACCTAGGCAACTCAATCAACTAAATACTAGAGCCCATATAGCACATGCGGTAGTATGGTATGACTTAGATGAGCGGCAATAGTGTTTAGTCCATAATCGATACGGGTGAGAGTCTCCCCCTATATACATGCGAGATTCCCTCTCGCATTTGATAGTGTACCATATAACTTGCCCGCGTCCAAAAACTATATTTTTCATTTTATTTGATGACAAAGTAATGAGGTTCCCCTCCGGTCCAACATTTTGAAACCATCAAGCCCATGTGCAACTTGTTCAAGAGTTCAAACTTAGAAGAAAACTAGTACTTGGCTAAGCATCTAGACCATACATCGATAGAGTATTCTAAATTTGACAGTATATGTTGTCTAGTCCATGTCCTAGAGGTTACAACGGTGAGGGTATCAAATTTTTCAAGGAGGTTCAATGAATACGAGTGGTTGTAACTACCATTACCCATAGTATAGTAAGTTTATTGAAACACACACCGTGCATAATAGATTTTGCAAACAATGTACAATAATTGAAATATTATGATTAACACGGTCAAAGGGGTGTTTGCCTTACTATTGTTGCTTAGAGAATGTTTCTAAGATGTTCTCAGATTGTCCGTGTGGGGTTATCAATTTAATAAATCTAGATGAAAACCAATAAGAGCTAAATAAATAGAGACAAGACCAAAATATTTTTATACAATCAAGAGGATCATGATTTTAGAAGAATTTAGAAACAAAGGTGATACGGGGTCACCCGATCTTCTCGACGTAGGATCAAGATACTCACTTGGATTTGATGAATCGTAATGATCCCCGTTGCCAATGCAAGAGTTAGCACTCTATAATTCGCCCAACCATACATGCTGAACTTCACGACCACCGATGAAGTTCCATCGCGCTCCCAATTCCCAGCGGAAAGGTTGAACGATCTTGATTTCAGCGAACTCCCAATTCCCTCATGTTGGTTCGGCCAACAAAAGAACAAGAATAATCTATTATCAAAAGTGGTCTGTGCCCTAAAGGCTGCCAATACAAGGCTTATATAGCCCCTTGGGACATCCATATGATCCCAAACCAAGTACAACTCAACCATATATGGTTTTAGATACGAACTCTTACAAAAAGGAAACTATATTTTCACCCATCATATTATTTCGGTCATAACTTTTATCCATGATGAATTTGAAGGTGGGACTAGATCCATTGTGTAGCCCTTGAAATTATCTTTCCAACGAGTACAAGAACACCTGAATCGGACACCGTTTGTGAAAGTTATGACCTTTTAGTAACTATCTTTCAGGCTGTACCGAACCGAATCCGAATTGAATCCTGAGTTGAATCCGAGTTTGAATTGGGTTGAGCACGTGGGAAGTTCGAATTTGGCTTGAAAATCTTATCCAAAACTTGTAGTTTAAGTCCTTGGGCTGCTCCTTTGCTCTCCCACTGCATGGGCTTCTTTCCTCCTTGATCAACTGCATGGGCTGCTTGCCTTTGTCCTTTCCATCCCCATGGGCTTTGAGCTTTTGTTCTTGGTAGCAAATATGATTAATCTCCTTGTGCTTCTCCATTGCTTTGGCCCCGAATCATCATAATATTCAAACATAATAATAAACAAGAATTTGGCATAAGGTAGTATATCGTTCTCACGAATAGAAGGAAATTCAAGAAGAAACAAATTCACTGACAATATTTAATGCACTCAATACTTCTTTCCAGTGAAATAATGTATTTGACTTAAAAGTGCTAAACATGTGCGTATCCGCATCAAAAGGTCACTAAGTTTGGAGTTCATATGCAAAAGTTATATATGTTTGAGTTTTGAATTATCTCCTCAGTTGGTACAGTAATTTCTACGACTACATACTCTGGCCGCTACGTTATTCGGATGCTCTGACTACCGAAAACCAACTATCGACCATGGCACTTTGACTACACAGGTCTTCGATCTACCATAACTTTGGTTGTATCACTCGCACAAAGCCGGTACTACCGGTCTTCAACCACAAAGGTCTTCCGAGTGCCGAGCAGTACTGCAGCTTACGACTACCGACTATCGACTAAGTTCTATAGATTTCCAATTACTGACTGGGTATTGTAACTTACGACTATCGACTGGGTATTGTAACTTAGGACTATTGATTGGGTATTGTAACTTATGACTATCGACCGGGTATTGTTACTTGCCACTGATCTACTGCACTTACGGCCGATCTGTTGCACTTATGACCAATCTACTGTAGGTTTCGACTACCAACTACTGTCTATGACTGCCCTATAGCTTACGACTATTGTTAGAGGTCGAAGATTATGGCTACTGCAGCAGTCAAAGGTTTCGACTATGGCAGTGGTAGAAGATTTCGACTACGGTTGTGGTTGAATATTTCGACTATGGTTGCGGTCAAAGATTTTGACTACGGCTGCAATCGAATATTCTGACTACGGTTGCAATCAAATATTCCAGCTATGGCTGCGGTCAAAGATTTCGACATGTCGCGTTGAAGAGTTTGACATGGTAGCGGTCAAAGAGTTCGACAACGATAGTAGTCAAAGATTTTGACAACGCCGGCGTCAAAGACTTCAACACGATAATGGTCAAAGAGTTTGACATAACAAAGCATCAAAGATTTCAACTTCAGCTACGGTTGAAGATTTTGACAACTACGATGGTTAAAGGTTTCACAACATCGGTGGTCGAAGACATTGACACGGCAGATGGTCGAAGAGTTTGACACAAGAATGATTGAAGATCTCGACTCTAGCTACAGTCAAAGATCTTGACAATGGTAGCGGTCAAAAGTTTTGACAACGCGATGGTCAAAGACTTCAACACGGCAACGGTCGAAGAGTTCGACACAATAGCGGTCGATGGTTTCGACAACATCGCTGGTCAAAGACTTCAACATGGTAGTGGCCTAAGAGTTTGACACAAGAAGAATCGAAGATCTCAAGCGCGACAAACGGTCAAACATTTCAACCATGGCAGTGGTCGAAGCTCTCAACTTAGGCTACCAAATTTCGACTTCGACTACTATGATTCTTTTCTCAACTTCAACTACTATGGTTCCCTTTATGAGTTTGCCTACTTTAGTTCTCTTTTTATTTTTATTACTTTAGTTCTCTTTTGACTTTGATTACTCTACGAGGAAGGAGGTGCTAATCAAGATGATGACAGTTCATGAGAAGGAGTGGAAGAAGCTAGCATCGAGACCTCGTCGTGGGTGAAGGGGTCTGTGGCGACAACAATTTTGTCGGCAGAGTGAAGCTACAAAAGGGTGTGCATGAGCTTGCTTGCATGCATGCGAAGTATGAGTGGAAGGAGTCAAGGTAAAACTCACCGAGAGAGAAAGTCTTATGGCGCGTCTTGTCGAGATGAAAAGAAGACCTAGCTCGAGTAATTCACTACATGAAATGAAAGGTTGATCAAATGAGTAGAGTGCTTAAGGAAGAGGTAGGCACATTGTGACTATGTTGGGGAGGAGAGAAGCTCACTAGAGAAGCTAGCACATGGTGGCGTGCTCGCTGTCGTTGTGTACGACTTTGATTTCTCGACTTTCCTGAGAGCGAAGTGTTCAAGGATCGTGTGCAAGAGACCAAGAGGGTAAGCTAAGGAGAAAATGGTACGGTCGGAGGGGTTTTATAGGCACGGGAAGGCTGAGGGCTGGGTGCGAGTTCTCATGAGCTCGGTCGAAAACTTGTCGTGGAACATGAGGCGCGGACGGGAACAAGGGGGAGATATGCGTCACGTTTGAGGGCAATGGGTAAGCGGAGTTGGCAGTAGCAAAGGAGAAATTGCAGGTGTGGCATCTAAAACCGGGGGTAGCTCGAGCCACAACCATGGCGGAGCTTGCACATACACGCGAGGTGGACGATGATCTCTGCGATCGGGCCCCACATGGTAGGGAGATGGAAAGAGGTGAGGTGAGCTGAGAGGTTCGAGCATATTAGTTACTCATGAGAGGTACACGGAAGATTTAGGAAAATCCTTGCGAATTCTCTTGACATAGAGTTATTAATGATTGCGTATGATTCTCGGAGTTTTATCCACTCTTGATATTTCTAGAAAAATATGAGAAGACTTCTTGTTGAATTTAATTATATACTTATTTGATTTGGTTTCAATTTGATTTATATTTCATGCACTTTTGATTTTTGAAAATCAAATTGTTCAAAGAAACTCTAGTAAAAGCCATGGATACAAAATGTATTCAAAAAGTTTAAAAATTTTCTCATTTTACATGCCCTAGAATTTGGGATGTTACATAAACAATGGTTGAAAGTTTTGATCTAATTAATTAAGTTCGTAGCAAAAATTTATATACTAGGCTCTTGAATCAAGCCTATTCATATTATGCCAATAAGATTAGACATGTTTACAAACGTAATTTATTAGGTTACACAACATCAGTTTCAAATATGTCAAATACAAATGACCGAGTGTTCTTTCATTAAAAAAACTATTGAGCGTTGATATAGAAGTTTCTTTTGCCATGCACGCATGGCAATGCAAAAAACTAAGATTTCTCATCAAAATTATTGATAGTGGCCAAGCAACCGATAAACCAATGCAATTAATATCCCGTCTTATTCACCGTCTATCATCGAGGAAGGTGGTTGCTTGCAAATGCTAGCCAGATTTGGAAGAGATGTCTTAGGATCCATTGATGGCTTTAGGGATGGGATTGAGAAGAAACAACAGACAGATTTACCTCCATGCCCTTTAGACTTGGTACCTCCACACATTGATTGGTATGATAGAAAACTGTACCACCAGTTACTAAGATATACATGCCATTGGATACTAATGAACTACACGGCTCATGTAACTACCAAGGACTAACCAGGGTTCACATAACCGGTATGCAAATTTTACCAAGGGAACCAGTAAGCCTGAAACAATCGATTTTTGGTTTTTGTCAGGAAATTTTAGGTTGAAAAAATCAAATGAAATTTAAATTTTGAATGCTTTTACACAGATTTTCACCACAAATTGGCTGAAAATCGCCTTAAAAGGGGCAAAATCGCCAATATTTGTAATTGCAGGCACATCCATACAGAAATATAAATTCAGATCCGCACAATCATTTAGATGGCACATAGCAAAGCATTCAGATTTTAGAGAGCAATACATGAACAAATCCTCCAAACTTTGGAGAACACATTCACGCAGATGGCAAGCAACAAGAATCTGACACTTCTCTACTCCTTAAAAGGAGGAGTTTAAGGTGATGGTACGTCCTACACTCCTTCTCTTTTCACTGCATGTGGAGCCACTTTTTTTGCTGTGCTCACACGGGCTCCACTTCAAAAATTCCTCACCTACTACCCTCTCTCTCTCCCACCCACCTGCTTTTCTCGCCTCCCCTGCGCCTCCCCCCCATCTCTTCCCCGTGCCTCCCCTCCCTCCGCCTCTCCCCAACCTTCCCTACGCCTCCCCTCCCTCCGCCTCCCCCATCCTCCACCGCACCTCCCCATCCTCCCCGAGCCTCTCCCAACCTCTTCCGCGCCTCCGCTCCCTCCGCCTCCCCATCCTCCATCTCGCCTCCCCAACCTCCCTTAAACCTCCGCCCCGCTGCTCGGTCGGCCGCCTCCTCCGCCGCCATGCACCGCTCGTCCGAGCCCTTCGCCCCCTCCGCCAAACCCTAGCCCTAGCCCCCACCCCAACTCCTCTCGCGTCCTCTCCACCGCCTCCTCATCCTCCTCATCGCGCCGCCTCCTCGACTCAGCCGCTGCCCCGACACCAACTCGATAGCGCAAACTTTGCCCCGCCTCCATTACCGCTCGACAATCTCCACTCACGTGATCTCGATCCCCACCCCAAACCCTAGCTACCTCGGCCGCCGGTCCGCGCCGCCGATGCAGAGACGGCTCGTGGAGGGCACCATGGCACTATCGGTGGCGCCGAGGTTAACACGCCGCCACCGGTCGCCGCCATCGGGGTGTCGGGGCCGATGTGGTGGGTGTCTGAGTGCCATGGGGCATGGTACAGCTCGGCGGTGATGCCGCCGCCACCGGCGTCGTGGGCTTCTTGGCGTGGCAGCCCGATGGAGCTTCCGCGGCTAGGATACGCTCGCTCCCACGTTGTCGCCATCGCCTACTACACGCTCCTCTTGGCGCCGCCATCCTCAACCTCCTCGGTGCTTCCTACAGTCCGCTCGCATGCCTCCATTTCTTATCTCTACTCAGTTGGTGGGTCAATCGACCACCTACTTAACTCGAGCGTTGATTAGCAAGTTGTTATTGTTGATGCATAAATGATCCGGTTCGTGTGTGGTTTTTAGACTTCTACTAGAGACTAGCGAGGTAGGGTAAATGATTTTAACAAGACATGGGCTCGTGGGTAGAATCACGAGAGAAGGTTACAAACCATCGAATCTGCGATTATGAACCTTGTGAATTGTGTTCTTAGTTTTGATGAACAGTGCAATGTTTGTATGCTTGTTGGTGTATGATCGGGAGTAGAATAAATGGGTACAAGTTTGGTGGGTGTTTCATCGACAAGTTCTTTTGGTGCACATACCTTTGCCTTTTGGCTTTTCAACTTAGCAATCGAATGAGTGGAGGTGGGTTGTGAATTGTGATCAAGCGCACGAGTGGGATGGGTAGTTTGTGAGTCAGTTAGGGATGGTAAATTGGTAATGATGAACCAGTAGCAAGCCACTCTGGTGGCAGTGTTGATGTTCAAAACTACAAACAACTTGAGTGCACATTGGCTGGTTATCGATTCAGATTTGGTGTATGTGTTTAGCAATGTTACTAATGTACGCAGATCAATTCTTCTTTAGAATTGACATAGAGCCGATGCACGTAAAGGCATAACTATTGCCCATACACATCCAAGCTTTGACCTGTTTCAACTTTAGTAATGTTGCCCATATGTTATATTGTCTATTGTTTGTTTCTTTGAGTCTTGTATAACAGCTTATTTTTCACCTTCAAATGGCGTGTGGCAATGTATGCCCGATAAGGCTTCTCATGGAATGTGCTTTCGTTGTTTACCAAATCGTGGATGTTATTCTTGGAAGTTAGTCTCATAGCATTTCTACTTCAAGGAAACGGCAAGTGGTTTTGAGTCTTTGGCACATACCTTTGTTATCTCCGAGCAGTAGTTGCTGCTGATGTGTTGCTCAAGGTATGTTACTACTCATAGTTCAATTCAGGCAGGGTAGCCGTAAGCACTTACCTATCGTTTGGTGATTGTGTTATGTTTCTTTACTTACCTAGCTTCGTCTTCATGATGTAGCCATGACAAATTGGCAATGCTATGTTATCTTTGCTTTTATTACTTAACAGCAACATGCTAGGGAAGTAAATTTAGTAGTGTATGTCAGACCCAGATTTTACAATCCGGAATCTATCGTGTTTAATCGCACTATTCTGGATCGAGATAGTGCTCACAGTTACAGAAATGAATATCAAATACATATCATGCGGAATCGTAAATGTAATAGTAGACTTACTTCATGGGCCGATTAGGCCGAAATCAATAAATTGCAGCGAATGGAAGAACGAGCACACAAGTGGAACCTTCAGACATGCCCACAGTGCACCAACCGAGGTACGCGACCTAGTTATTGACATCTTCATCTTCTCTCGCCAGCTTGTCCAATCTTGTTGCCGAGGCGAGGTGATCTCGATTCTCGATCCTGAATTTTGTCGCAAAGCGAGCGTGAGCACTCACCCCGTGTTCGCGAGCCAATACATGTAATGCAAATAAATAGTATGCATGGCATAACAAAGGAGAGGCTCGGGTTATTTTATTTGCCAAAAATTGCTTTTAGCAAGATTATTATTCTTATTTAATCAAAGTGTTATTGTTGCTACCTAACTCCACACTACAATTACCAACATCGACTTAATCCACCGAACATGCACTCTATTTATTGATCATTGTCTAAAACTCCAAACAGCAAGTATCATCATTTATTTAATCCACCGATCATACTCTGTATTTTAAGTTACTAATAATCCAATCTCGCCATTACTATTCATCACCCTTACCTCAATTCTAATGATTCTCTAACATAATTACTTTCAAATCCACCGATATCATTCGTATTCAATCCTTTTTGTCATTGATTCCAACCCCTAATCCATCTCATTTTCCATTACCTATCACTAGCTAATCCTCAAATATACTTCCACCGAAAATTCAATTTACTAAGATTGTAATCCACTAATTATTATGAATCCTCCAATCTTCTCGTAAATTCAATTCATCCATCCAGAATTGATCAACTCCTATTAATTCCCATATTGTCAACATCTTCCAAGGATTAATAATCACCATTATATATCCACCAAGAATATCATTGATTAATTCTACGATCCACTAGTATCCTCCCACCAAGTAAATCCCTAATCAGATCTATAATCCAATACTTGTATTACTCCTCCAAATTCCCAAAATCAATTGACTCATCTAGTAACCGAATCTATTCATTCCAATATTGTCATCTCCCAAGAATTTATTTATCAGTCGTAATCCAATATTTATCTGCAATCCCTAAGTCTCCAAGAATCATTTGGATCATCTATCTAGTCTATCTGCTCACCTAAACTCCACCAATTTATTTCTCCTGCATGCATACTATCATTTCCTAATTGAGATCGACATGAATCCACCAATATCTTTATGTGTACACTACAAACATCTATTTCCTTTACTCACGACTCTATTTACCCTTTCCATATTTAATTTTGTAAGAATAGAAATGCCACTAATTGAAATACGATACATAAAATTTCCGAGACTTAGCAACTTTGGAACAAAACATAATGTTCAAGGAATACTAACATGATTTTCCATACATATGGCATCACACCGATGCCTAATATCACCATAATTTCTCCATGCATACGGCATCACACCGCCTAACATCTTTCAATTATAGCCGCTAACTTATCACCGGGACGACACCCAGACAACTCAAATCGGGGCCATTCATCGCCTCCACTTTTCCATCCCTCCCACAAAACATTTTGAAATAGAACTATATCGGTTAAGTTCCTATGTCCGCCTTTGACCGTGGGCACGGCTATTCGAATAGTTTTGACTCGCAGAGTTGGTACACTTTACCCACAAGAGACAGTTTACCCGTTGCCCCACACGATTCCTTAGCCGTGGGTTGAGCAAACCATCACAAGAACTGCTCAAAGTACCTCGCCTTCCATCATCTCATCTCATGGGAACCGCCCACTTGCGGTGGGTCCCATAAGTGTGCGGATGTCCCCTTCGAACGCCCAGCACTGGATACTTCACCTTGCTAGCACGCCACGGCGGGACTTCACCTCCGCGGTGTCCCATTCAAGCCGCCACACGCATACCGCTTGCACTACTTCACTCTCCCACTCATGATGATGACTTTCGTGGTCCCAGAATTTACTAAGCCAAGTTGTATTTTGCGCACTTGTGGTTGTACTTGTTTTACACAGGAGGTCATGACAAGATTCAGTCCTTAGTGGTATCTGGACGGTCTACCACTAACCCACTTTGTGCATCCACTGCACCACACTCATACCCTCGAATCAATCCGCCCAGATATTTAAGCAAGTTGGGGTTTTTGGGAGCATAAAATAATCAGGCCAAAATATACCAGTCATTCCCACCACGACTGCCCAACCAATCTTTCTCAGGATTAAAAAGTGATGCTTGGGCGCGAGCGCCCATGAGTATCTACGCAATACTAAGCATAGTATATAAATTACGGACTTATTTTCGAAAGGTTACTATTATAATTTTGCTAGGGCGACAAGGTTCACACATTCAGACATTCCAAAGGAGGGGTAATATTATTCAAGACAAACAATGGGCATATATCTAGAATCTTCAATTAACATGTATTTGTATGTAAAGTAACAGCATGCAATTTGATAATTTAAATCAAAGTAATTTGCGAAAATGTAGGTTCAACATGATCAAAGTATTGACTCGCCTCGGCGCGTTTATCATGCCTTGAGCTCACGTAATGCTTTCTCTTGAGCTTTCGGTCTCCATCTTCACTTCGAGCTTAGTCTCGCTGGATCCATTGAATCTTCACGACTTCTAAGTTCTAATTACGCGGCAAATGACTGAATCCAAATAAAAGCAAATAACTCAAAAAGATCCAAATAAATCCGAATAAACTCAATTTAGTTTTATCATGAGTTAATGGGTGATTTGGGTCATTTAGGGTAAGGTCGATGGTAGAACACGATGACTTGATATTTTTACTGACAATTTCTTTTATTATTTTGGTATTTATCAAGGAAGTTCCATGAGTTAGGTTAAACCTATGAATTGGTATATTTTTATCGAGTGCTAATGTTTAGGCATATGATATATGTGTATATAAGTAAGGTTTGCAAATTTTAGCTACGAGTTAATCTTATGGGCTATGTTTATAGCTTTTGGTGGTATGATATTGTATGTACCTCCATTTATTACTAGGCTAAGTTTAATTTGAATTAGAATCTATCTATACAAACGTATGCGACTATGCTTAGTATTATTATTCAGTTAGAACTAACATTAAGATTTAATTAATGTCACTTGCAATTATTCTAGCTAATATTAGACTTAGCTTTAGATTTTAACTTTATATTGTCTATCCGAGCAAGGCTTGCTTTACAGGGTCACATTTTAATAGTTGCTATCTAGCAAAATTTACCGCTAAGGTTCATTTCTTGGTGGTCTATCAAATGTCAAGGCATATATGTTTATATTATAAGCAAAAGGGGAAGCATTATTGTATGTGGTTATTTAACCAACCATTGTTTCCTTACTAATGCCCTTACTAAATATTTAGATGTCTAGATAAGTATTTAAACTACTCTAACTACTCACATGTGATAACTAGTCCATTAACATCTCCTTAACACCCATATGTGTGTGTGTGTATTATACCAATTCCAGTCTATTGGCTTCCATTAATTTACTTGGTCACATATTTTCAATTTACATTTCTATTTGCATTCTAGCCTTACAATTAATTTTGGGACTTTTGAGCATTCAGGAAATATGTCTTTTATTTATTTTGAGGTGAGATGTCTGTTGAGACCTAGGCTCCTATTCCACCTTCCTACTCATTTTGTTAACTAGCCAATTGACTCACCTATGTATAAGTATGTCTATGTTTTGACGGCGGCATTTTATAGTTAGATCCTAATTTATAGTTAGGGAACAATCTCTAATCTAAAGTTTCGCTTTTATAAAGTGAACATATTATTCTTAGTCACAATGTCTTTACATGCAATTAATCATACTAAAAATTGAAATTTTATTTCATATTCCTTTCTCAGAACCTCACAACTAAATTGTTGTTGCCATTTCTATTCACACTCTACATTTTACAAATTTTGCCTTTGATCACTATATGATTTTTGTTGACAAATTAGCCATATACCACAAAGTAATAAGCAATGCAGATCAATCTTTGGAGATGCTTGACTAGTTGGGCCCATATGCCGCAGAGATAAGGGCGTAAAAGAGGGTCGCTTACCGGCGAGCAAAACCGGCGCAGGGAGGCTTGCGGGCGGGCGGCGCCCGGAGGAGGGTGGCTGGGAGACACCGTGATCAAAAAATTGGGTTGCGCGTAAAAGTGGAGACTATGGCGGTGGCACATCGCCGGAGCGGCGACGAGACGACGGCCGCGGCGGGAAGTGGCCGTGTTGGGGGTGAAAGGGGCGCGCGACTAAGAAGAAGGGGAAGAATTGGGCGCCATGGAAGCACAAGGGAGTAAAGAGGAAGCTCACCACAGCGTTAGTTGAGTGGAAGAGGGACTCAGCGAGCCGCGACGGAAGCCTTCGGCGTTGCAAGTGGGCGCACGACGCCGCGAGCCGGGTGGCGGGAGCGGTGGCCGCGGTTGGAGGAGGTTCGGGCGCCAGGTCATTCACTCCCACAACGAGGAATCTGAGCAATATCGACGGTGGAGGTGGCGGCGGTGGAAATGGCGCGTGGCGCCTCGCGAAAATTGGGGAGAAAAGAGATCGAGGAGAAATGGGGAATGGCATGGGGCAAAGGGGAGGAGGAGCCAGCTTCTTATGGCCGATGAGGGGCGAGGGGCGCGAGCGAGGACTGGTCGGTGGCGGTGGACCGGGCGGTGGGGGTGGAGATCCGCCGTGCAAGGACCAGGGCACGGGGCTCAGCGCGCGATGGCGCGGGGCTCGACGCGTGCAGAGCAGGGAGGGGCAGCGCGTGCAGGGATTTGGGCGAGATTTGCGCAGGAAGAACGAGGTGAGGAGACGCGGAGGATGCTCGTCCGCAGAAGAGAGGAGAAAAGAAATGGAGCGCAATGCACGGGAGGAAGAAAGAGAATAGAGGGGGAGGGAAGCCAGCTGTCGGCGGGGAGAGAGAGGCGTGCGGGTGAGGCGCGGGGTCCGCAGGACCAGAGAGAGGGCGAGATGGAGGGGGCGCGCGGCGCGCGCGGGCCGCGAGGCCGTGGAGAGGTGCGGAATGGAGGAGGGGCCTGCAGCGCAGGCATCGCGCGGAGGGAGGCGGGCTGGGCCGAGCGGAGGGGCGCGGGAAGCGTTGGGCCGAGCCAATCGGCCGGTCTGTTCCCCCATCTCTTTCTTTTTTTTTTATCTATTGCTCTCTTTTTATTTATTGCCTACTCATTAGCATTTTGTAGATGTATTGGCACATGTACATGCATATATGTTTTACTTATTTACGATTTTTAGGTGTGCTCATATATTTATTTTAGTTATACATATATATTCTCATATATATATATATTCATTTATATGTACCTTCACCTTGTACACATGTATATATATTTTCTTCATGCTTATGATTATTCCTTTTGTATAATTACATTTTATGTCTTGCTCATCTTTCCAAGTCCTCTATATTCATATGTTTTGTTCATTTATTTTTGTTGCCCTTTATACTATTACCTTCAAAATGGTATTTCATATTTTATTGACTCAGGTTTCTCTCTCCTTAAACTGGATCATCTTTTCAGATTCGTATTTAAAATTTTGAGTTTCCTTTATTTGCATATTACCATGTATGACATTACTAATATTGATTTTGTTTTTGGTCTTTCTTAAACCTCTTTAACTTTTAGGAGCTCAATCAAAATTTAAGAACACCATGAAAATCCAAACTCAAATAGAATACTTGACAAAAATAACTCAAGGGCTTCATATTTTCAAATTTAAAATTTCAGGATGTTACAAATCTACTCTCTTAAATGAATCTCGACCCGAGATTCCGTGAGAGTAGAAAGAAGCCGTGAGGTTATATTGGCTAGCAATGGGTTTCGGGTGTTGCTCGACGATAGTTCCTTGGCTTCATGGAGAGATGAAAATCTGCACAATAGGGTTAGAACTTGAAAAAGTCAAAAGGAAAGAGAGATACCTTGTTCTCTGGATAGGTCGAGATTGCCAACTACTTGCTCCTTGACATTTTCGTCTCTTAGTGCTACCCTTTAAATAAATGACGATTGTCATTATGGTTGGCGGCAATTTGATTTATCTCGAATCTTGGTCCTCATGCCGATTGGGGCTCTTAGTTGGAAAATTTGCGAAGGCTTCACTTATCCTTGTTCGCCTTGGCTTGGCTATCTATCACTTTGCTTGGGTCGATCCGACGGGCTTGTAGCAATGGGGACGAGAGGAATAGCAGGAGGTAAAGATAGAATCGCGGGATACGGAAATCTAAACCCATTACAATCAGTAAAAGAGTATACCCGAAACCGGGTGGCACATGAATCTCATAAGTTTTAAAACACTCTTTTCCCGTGACCACGAAATGTAACGCCCGAGGGCAAGAAGGCAAGGCACAGGCCAACTAGAACCTTGCAACAATACATCGTCTACTCGGAAAGCACACATAAGAGGCATTGGGTTTATCTCAGATAGTTCGCTTTAAAACGAAACCACCTTATATTCATGAATATCTTCAATGTCCCTAACCTTAAATTTTTGGAGTAAGATACGATAAGAGGATCAAAATTTCCTTTTGAATTAATAGATAGAGGAGGGAAATATTTGGGGCAATTTGGTTGATATTAGCATTCAGTCTTGAGTTATTGTTTTGAATTGGGTAAGAAAACTTCAAGTAAAACGGCTAAGGCAAAGATGTAGATGAGAGGGAATCATCTAAAAGAGATAAGAATGAGCAATATAACTTATATTTGTGAAAATAGATATTGAGGAAATAGTTCTAGTCATGGACTAACGGCCAGTCTAACTAGGTCACGACCGCAATGATATGCTCGATACCATCCTCGCTGACCAGATTTTACAATCCGAATCTATCAGGTTTAATCGCACTATTCCTCGGATCGAGATAGTGCTCACGTTACAGTAATGAATATCAAATACATATCATGCGGAATCGTAAATGTAATAGTAGACTTACTTCATGGGCCGATTAGGCCGAAATCAATAAATTGCAGCAGCGGAAGAACGAGCACACAAGTGGAACCTTCAGACATGCCCACAGGCACCAACCGAGGTACGCGACCTAGTTATTGACATCTTCATCTTCTCTCGCCAGCTTGTCCAATCTTGTTGCCGAGGCGAGGTGATCGATTCCCGATCCTGAATTTTGTCGCAAAGCGGCGTGAGCACTCCACCCGTGCTCCGCGAGCCAATACACACGAATGCAAATAAATAGTATGCATGGCATAACAAAGGAGAGGCTCGGTTATTTTATTTGCCAAAAATTGCTTTTAGCAGCATTATTATTCTTATTTAATCAAAGTGTTATTGTTGCTACCTAACTCCACACTACAATTACCAACATCGACTTAATCCACCGAACATGCACTCTATTTATTGATCGTCTAAAACTCCAAACAGCAAGTATCATCATTTATTTAATCCACCGATCATACTCGTATTTTAAGTTACTAATAATCCAATCCCGCCATTACTATTCATCACCCTTACCTCTGAATTCTAATGATTCTCTAACATAATTACTTTCAAATCCACCGATATCATTCGTATTCAATCCTTTTTGTCATTGATTCCAACCCCTAATCCATCTCATTTTCCATTACCTATCACTAGCTAATCCTCAAATATACTTCCACCGAAAATTCAATTTACTAAGATTGTAATCCACTAATTATTATGAATCCTCCAATCTTCTCGTAAATTCAATTCATCCATCCAAGAATTGATCAACTCCTATTAATTCCCATATTGTCAACATCTTCCAAGGATTAATAATCACCATTATATATCCACCAAGAATATCATTGATTAATTCTACGATCCACTAGTATCCTCCCACCAAGTAAATCCCTAATCGGATCTATAATCCAATACTTGTATTACTCCTCCAAATTCCCAAAAATCAATTGACTCATCTAGTAACCGAATCTATTCATTCCAATATTGTCATCTCCCAAGAATTTATTTATCAGCGTCGTAATCCAATATTTATCTGTGCAATCCCTAAGTCTCCAAGAATCATTTGGATCATCTATCTAGTCTATCTGCTCACTAAACTCCACCAATTTATTTCTCCTGCATGCATACTATCATTTCCTAATTGACATCGACATGAATCCACCAATATCTTTATGTGTACACTACAAACATCTATTTCCTTTACTCACGACTCTATTTACCCTTTCCATATTTAATTTTGTAAGAATAGAAATGCCACTAATTGAAATACGATACATAAAATTTCCTGAGACTTAGCAGCTTTGGAACAAAACATAATGTTCAAGGAATACTAACATGATTTTCCATACATATGGCATCACACCAGATGCCTAATATCACCATAATTTCTCCATGCATACGGCATCACACCGTCTAACATCTTTCAAATTATAGCCGCTTAACTTATCATCGGGACGACACCTGTGACAACTCAAATCGGGGCCATTCATCGCCTCCACTTTTCCATCCCTCCCACAAAACATTTTGAAATAGAACTATATCCGGTTAAGTTCCTATGTCCGCCTTGACCGTGGGCACGGCTATTCGAATAGTTTTGACTCGCAGAGTTGGTACACTTTACCCACAAGAGACAAGCCACCCGTTGCCCCACACGATTCCTTAGCCGTGCGGTTGAGCAAACCATCACAAGAACTGCTCAAAGTACCTCGCCTTCCATCATCTCATCTCATGGGAAACCGCCCACTTGCGGTGGGTCCCATAAGTGTGCGGGATGTCCCCTTCCAACGCCCAGCAGCTGGATACTTCACCTTGCTAGCACGCCACGCCGGGACTTCACCCTCCGCGGTGTCCCATTCAAGCCGCCACACGCATGTACCGCTTGCACTACTTCACTCTCCCACTCATGATGATGACTTTCGTGGTCCGTAAATTTACTAAGCCAAGTTGTATTTACAGACTTGTGGTTGTACTTGTTTTACACAGAGGTCATGACAAGATTCAGTCCTTAGTGGTATCCGGACGGTCTACCACTAACCCACTTTGTGCATCCACTGCACCACACTCATACCCTCGAATCAATCCGCCCAGATATTTAAGCAAGTTGGGGTTTTTGGGAGCATAAAATAATCAGGCCAAAATATACCAGTCATTCCCACCACGACTGCCCAACCAATCTTTCTCAGGATTAAAAAGTGATGCTTGGGCGCGAGCGCCCATGAGTATCTACGCAATACTAAGCATAGTATATAAATTACGGACTTATTTTCGAAAGGTTACTATTATAATTTTGCTAGGGCGACAAGGTTCACACATTCAGACATTCCAAAGGAGGGGTAATATTATTCAAGACAAACAATGGGCATATATCTAGAATCTTCAATTAACATGTATTTGTATGTAAAGTAACAAAGATGCAATTTGATAATTTAAATCAAAGTAATTTGCAGAAAATGTAGGTTCAACATGATCAAAGTATTGACTCTTCGCGCGGCTTATCACTGCCTTGAGCTCACGTAATGCTTTCTCTTGAGCTTTCGGTCTCCATCTTCACTTGAGCTTAGTCTCACTGATCCATTGAATCTTCACGACTTCTAAGTTCTAATTACGCGCAAATGACTGAATCCAAATAAAAGCAAATAACTCAAAAGATCCAAATAAATCCGAATAAACTCAATTTAGTTTTATCATGAGTTAATGGGTGATTTGGGTCATTTAGGTAAGGTCGATGGTAGAACACGATGACTTGATATTTTTACTGACAATTTCTTTTATTATTTTGGTATTTATCAAGGAAGTTCCATGAGTTAGGTTAAACCTATGAATTGGTATATTTTTATCGAGTGCTAATGTTTAGGCATATGATATATGTGTATATAAGTAAGGTTTGCAAATTTTAGCTTACAGAGTTAATCTTATGGGCTATGTTTATAGCTTTTGGTGGTATGATATTGTATGTACCTCCATTTATTACTAGGCTAAGTTTAATTTGAATTAGAATCTATCTATACAAACGTATGCGACTATGCTTAGTATTATTATTCAGTTAGAACTAACATTAAGATTTAATTAATGTCACTTGCAATTATTCTAGCTAATATTAGACTTAGCTTTAGATTTTAACTTTATATTGTCTATCCGAGCAAGGCTTGCTTTACAGGGTCACATTTTAATAGTTGCTATCTAGCAAAATTTACCGCTAAGGTTCATTTCTTGGTGGTCTATCAAATGTCAAGGCATATATGTTTATATTATAAGCAAAAGGGGAAGCATTATTGTATGTGGTTATTTAACCAACCATTGTTTCCTTACTAATGCCCTTACTAAATATTTAGATGTCTAGATAAGTATTTAAACTACTCTAACTACTCACATGTGATAACTAGTCCATTAACATCTCCTTAACACCCATATGTGTGTGTGTGTATTATACCAATTCCAGTCTATTGGCTTCCATTAATTTACTTGGTCACATATTTTCAATTTACATTTCTATTTGCATTCTAGCCTTACAATTAATTTTGGGACTTTTGAGCATTCAGGAAATATGTCTTTTATTTATTTTGAGGTGAGATGTCTGTTGAGACCTAGGCTCCTATTCCACCTTCCTACTCATTTTGTTAACTAGCCAATTGACTCACCTATGTATAAGTATGTCTATGTTTTGACTACGCATTTTATAGTTAGATCCTAATTTATAGTTAGGAACAATCTCTAATCTAAAGTTTCGCTTTTATAAAGTGAACATATTATTCTTAGTCACAATGTCTTTACATGCAATTAATCATACTAAAAATTGAAATTTTATTTCATATTCCTTTCAGAACCTCACAACTAAATTGTCATTGCCATTTCTATTCACACTCTACATTTTACAAATTTTGCCCCTTTGATCACTATATGATTTTTGTTGACAAATTAGCCATATACCACAAAGTAATAAGCAATGCAGATCAATCTTTGGAGATGCTTGACTAGTTGGGCCCATATGCCACAGAGATAAGGGCGTAAAAGAGGGTCGCTTACCGGCTGAGCAAAACCGCGCAGGGAGGCTTGCGGTGGGCGGCGGCGTCGCGAGGAGGGTGGCTGGGAGACACCGTGATCAAAAAAATTGGGTTGCGCGTAAAAGTGGAGACTATGGCGGTGGCACATCGGCCGAGCGGCGACGAGACGGCCGTGCGGCGATGGAAGTGGCGGTGTTGGGGGTGAAAAGGCGCGGCGACTAAGAAGAAGGGGAAGAATTGGGCGCCATGGAAGCACAAGGGAGTAAAGAGGAAGCTCACCACAGCGTTAGTTGAGTGGAAGAGGGACTCAGCGAGCGGCGACGGAAGCCTTCGGCGTTGCAAGTGGGCGCACGACGCCGCGAGCCGGGTGGCGGGAGCGGTGGCCGCGGTTGGAGGAGGTTCGGGCGCCGTCTGTCACTCCCACAGCGAGGAATCGAGCAATATCGACGGTGGAGGTGGCGGCGGTGGAAATGGCGGCGTGGCGCTCTCGCGAAAATTGGGGAGAAAAGAGATCGAGGAGAAATGGGAATGGCATGGGGCAAAGGGAGGAGGAGCCAGCTTTATGGCCGATGAGGGGCGAGGGGCGCGAGCGAGGACTGGCTGTGGCGGTGGACCGGGCGGTGGGGTGGAGATCCGCCGTGCAAGGACCGGGCACGGGGCTCACGCGCGATGGCGCGGGGCTCGACGCGGCAGAGCAGTGAGGGGCAGCACGTGTGGATTTGGGCGAGATTTGCGCAGAAGAACGAGGTGAGGAGACGCGAGGATGCTCGTCCGCGAAGAGAGGAGAAAAGAAATGGAGCGCAATGCACGGAGGAAGAAAGAGAATAGAGGGGAGGGAAGCCACTGCCGGCGGGAGAGAGGCGTGCGGTGAGGCGCGGGTCCGCAGACCGAGAGAGAGGGCGAGATGGAGGAGGCGCGCGTGCAGCCTGGCCCGCGAGGCCGTGGAGAGGTGCGGAATGGAGGAGGGCCCGCAGCGCAGCTGCATCGCGCGAGGAGGCGGGCTGGGCCGAGCGGAGGGGCGCGGGAAGCGCTGGGCCGAGCCAATCGGCCTGGCCTGCTCCCATCTCTTTCTTTTTTTTTTTATCTATTGCTCTCTTTTATTTATTGCCTACTCATTAGCATTTTGTAGATGTATTGGCACATGTACATGCATATATGTTTTACTTATTTACGATTTTTAGGTGTGCTCATATATTTATTTTAGTTATACATATATATTCTCATATATATATATATATTCATTTATATGTACCTTCACCTTGTACACATGTATATATATTTTCTTCATGCTTATGATTATTCCTTTTGTATAATTACATTTTATGTCTTGCTCATCTTTCCAAGTCCTCTATATTCATATGTTTTGTTCATTTATTTTTGTTGCCCTTTTATACTATTACCTTCAAAATGGTATTTCATATTTTATTGACTCAGGTTTCTCTCTCCTTAAACTGGATCATCTTTTCAGATTCGTATTTAAAATTTTGAGTTTCCTTTATTTGCATATTACCATGTATGACATTACTAATATTGATTTTGTTTTTGGTCTTTCTTAAACCTCTTTAACTTTTAGGAGCTCAATCAAAATTTAAGAACACCATGAAAATCCAAACTCAAATAGAATACTTGACAAAAATAACTCAAGGGCTTCATATTTTCAAATTTAAAATTTCAGGATGTTACAGTGTATTAGGCCCATCATGTTCTTTTATTAGAAGGAAATAATATGTTATTTCCAATTTTCCATAATGGGCTGCCTATTGCAAGTGCATTTTCTGTTGATACTAGATCTCTCCTGCTCTTATCTCTTGAAACTGCAAAAGAATTTTTTTAGCTGCTCAAAAGGGGAAAAAGGTCTCATGACTTAACCCTTTACACCTATCCTCGATTCAGTGCATTAAATTATGTTGCCCGTGGAAATTGGAATGATAGTACATGTGTTATCGGCAGTTGAGAACATGTTCACCCTTCTGGTGGTATAGTTATTTAGATTCTACTGACAAGGTTCTTTTGGTGATGCCTCATGCACTTCTGTTCTAAAATAAAACCTTGTATATGAATTTTTATTCTTATGTATTTTTTTCTATAACTTGTATATCTACACTGCAGCTTGTTGTTACTGTTGGTAAAGAATGATATTCTGTGAGTATACTAACTACTGAATTCAAAATTTTCTACTTTAGGGGTTTCAATAGTCAGCACTGATTGAGTTCTGTTTACAACCTTTCACCCTATAAGAAGCCAAAGATATCCTCTTTTTCATGGGAGAAACCACTCCCAGTGATCTAGGAGGAACACTTCACTAATATATGGCATGCTTAATGTTACTGTAAAATAAAAAAATGAGGCATTGTATATATGTTTTACACAAGTTTTTGAATGCATCAGGTGGCTTTCTTTATTGATCCAAACCCTGATTTAGTGGTGAAGTGCTTGGAAAGTTGTTGCAGTGAGGCATATCCAAAGAAGGTCCTCTTCTCTTACCTTTAACATTTGACTGAAAGAACTGTATATGTTATGGGAATAAGAAGCGATAGAAGCTGCAAAAGAAATGATTAAACAACCTATGAGCCAGTGATGTGGTCTCGCTCTGCTTTTTTATAGTCAACTAGTTGCATGCCCGCATTGCTACGGATTATAAAATTTTATCATACTATATATTTTCAAACTAACGGTGGTAAAATTTTTAGAACATGCATACAAATATGTTATAAATTTTTAAAATTCGTAGCTACACACAGCATTCCGCTAGTTGGAATAAAAATGTGAATAAACCGGTTTGAAAAACCATGGTCAATTATTAGCGAAACATGAAGGAAAGCATCACTTGTCGTTTTGCAATGATCACTGAAGCATACAAGACAGAAACATAACTTCAAACCAGATGGTAACAATGGCATGATGAAAGCAGTGGACTGATCCAAGGAGACTCAAACAGAAGATTAGAGGCCCCGCAAATGTCCCATTCTCCTCTCGCTCATTCCACTTCTCAACCTGATTCAATGAGACAGAAAAGGTCATGATATCAAGAAAACAAGCTAAGTATTGCTCCTGCATGAGTAAAAGCTCCCTTTATGCATTTGCAAGGAGTTGCTTTTGAGCCAAAGAGAGGTTAATATGATCCAAAGACTCCAATGAAACATCAAAGGATATAGGAATGAATGAACTGTGGGAGTTAAATGTAAATACTACATTGAATTTGAACCTCGTAAGGCTTCAAGTAATAATCAATTGAAAACAAAATAGTTTCTTGAGCAACTTAAATAGGCCTCAAGAAAAATGGTGCATTAGCATAACAAATTGTATGATAAATCAAGTGTTTTTTAGTTTATGATATGGAAGCAATAGAATGCTCTCTATGTGCCTTGTTTTTCTTTTACAATGTTACACAAGATAGTCATTTTTTCTTTTACAATGTTACACAAGATAGTCATTTCATCAATGTTGATCATCTTGCTCGATGCATCAATTGTAACTCTCAAGCGAAAATTCTTCCGCGGATTTTCAGATGAATAATTTCAATGAAGTTACTTCATTGACAAGAAAATCACTATTAGCAGATGACGATGCAATGCAAACCGCTGCTCAACAGAGCATGTTGTTACTATCAAGCATCCAAATGACTTATAAATGTTAATAGTACAAGCTTATACCAAAGAGAAACACCATATGTCGATATCGACAGAAATGACTAAGTTCATGCTTTCGACCAAGCAATTCATATTATAGATGGCTCTTAAATCCGAAGCAATATTCTGGATTTAGATTTAGTGATAATTCGAATGCATTTCTACCGTCGCAACTTCATGCATCTACTATTGTACGTAAAAACTAAGCTCACCTAGGTTCATAATCAAGCATTCAAGCTTTCGATATTATGCCTTTGCAGTTGGAAATAATGAAAAATAATGGTGGTAGCCATATAGGGTAGTCAAATCATGAACATGGTCCAAAACCGCTCCATGAACATTTTGGACCATGAAATTTCCTTTTTTATAAGATTGCATCTACCATCTTTTGTCTCCTTTGTCCGATGAGAGATAAGGTAAATCCTATATGCTGACAAATGCTGAAAATTAAAGATTTATTAGGATAAATATGAGTACGTATTTCAATGACTAAAACTATCAATTTGAAAAAATTTCAACATTTAATCAGGATGGCGTAATCTCTTATTTACCCCATAAGTACATAACTAAACAGAGAAGGAACAAGCTTGGACTAATTAATAGTACAAAAATGTTATAGATCAAGAAAAGAACAAAACATGAATAGCAAAAGGAGACATAACCAATAAGCATGGCGATTGTTCCAGGGTATCGACTAATGCAAAATATATAGAGAGAAGATCCTAAAACTCAGACGCACAATCATGTGAAGAAAAGTACAGTTGAAAAATTAGTGGTGCAAGCACCAAAATGCTTTAATGGTAACATAATCGCTACCTAAATTGCAACTTATTTACATTTAACTGAAATTGCATGACCAAACAACTCAAAGCAAAGCTATCAAGCTATAATTCTAACTCAATATGGCAAGTTAGGCATGTAGCAAACCATTAGCAATCGCATATTGGTTTATGATAGGAGAAAGGGCAAGAATACCGTACAACATACAAAGACCGGTCACAAACAGTTAAAAGAAAATGGTTGTTAAGGTAAATCAGATGCAGACGTATTACATAAAACTGAACCATCAAAAAATGGGAGATAAAATTTACCTTTAAACTGCCTTCTGAGTTCTGTCTATGCTTCATTTTGTTTACCTAGAATAGACTAATACAATATAGTAAATCCCATCTATTTTCAACTGATTTCACCTATGTATTTTAGAAATGTTGTAAGATTGCAACGTTTACCTTTGCTGTTAGATCCTGGGATAGCTGAGAGGCATTTTGCCGACCACCTCCTACGCTCAAGCATTGCCAATGCTTGTAGTCCGACGCTTATGTAACAAAAACACAAATTGTGTAATTAATCATCATCTCACCTAGCGTGGAGCAGAAAATTCTAAAGATTCTTACTAAAATTAAAGTAAATATTAGCCAAACCTGCAGATACTATACGCCATCAATGACAAGAACCTAATTAGCACTTTATAACTCTCAATAGCATCACAATCAATTTATGCAGGAATAAGATAAGAAACATGTTACTATTGGAAGTAGATAGCTATACCTCCTTTGTGTATCCTGACAGTCCAACAAGTTGTGAATCACGTATTGATCTGTATAGATCAACTGGGACTATAGGTCTCTGCATATGGCCAATGTAGACAGTGATCACCAATTATGAAACAATATGTAAGATAAACATAGTGAGCAGAACCATAGAAAATTTTACTGGTATGAAATCTTAATCAAATTCCACCATAAAAGAAAGCTCCTTTTTCAAATAAAATGTAAAAGCAGTAAAATGCAATTCCACATGCAGATCTTTAACTCAAAGCAGATACAACACAAATATAGCAAGCAAAAGGCTCCTCTCTCTTTTTTATGTTGAAAGCATGACAATTTTTTCTCAGAAGTAATTTTATGTGCCCAACAATTTTAATCCATGGTGGTGGCTCTGAGACAGCATACAAAACAGGCACATTGGCTGTCTCAAAATAAAGTCATGCATTTCCCATTGTTGTCCTCTCTTAGTAATCCTCTAGATACAAACAAAACAAATAGTTGAATTCTCAAATATTACAGTCATCAGGCTCTTATGCCTTGTTCCAAACTTACAATACTCTACCATGAATTGTAGCAAATGCGCTTCATCTAAAGCTACATGTTGTTCATCCCAATATTCTTCATTCATGATCACATAAAAATATCACACAGACCAATTAAAGGTATACATTTTGCTCCAATTCCACAACTCCTTTCTTGGCTAACACGACCAATTTAACAGAAAGCAAACAGACTACATTAGAGCTAGAATATTTTCTCACATTCCACTACCTTCTGACGCGTGCAATATTGATGCATGATCACAACGAATCAAAACGAATACATACACTAAAAACCACAATTTTTATCTCGCAAGTCACACCAATACTCTCCCATATCTCTCCACTCTCCAGTACACATTAAGCTACAATTTTCATTCCGCCCATTTCTTCGCATGCCTCCACCATCGATGAACAACTAAGACAAGCCAAAACAAATAGGTTTCACCCAAAAAAAATTCCAATATTTCTGCCATACTATACTCTACACGCCTCCTCCGCTAACGATCAATCAATCCCCTAAGATAATCGTACTCACCAATCGCAGTGCGGCCTCCGACGAGGGCTGCCTCAGAGCTCGGAGCAGCGCCGAGGTCGCCATCCCTAAAGGAAGCAGCAGGGCACGGCTCGGGAGCGGTAGGGTTCCGGAGGCCTCGTCGAGCTGCGGCGGCGGTGGCTCGCCGGAGGTGACGGCGCAGCGCGGGGGTGGGGAGGAGGAGGATGCGGCGGTGGCGAGGCGGCGGCGCGGGGTGGGGAGGAGGAGGCGGCGGCGGAGTGGAGGAGCGGGGCAGAGGCGGCGCGAGCAGAGGAGTGGGGAGGAGGAGCCGATGGTGGCGCGGGGTGGGAGGGAGGGGAGGAGGAGGCGGCGCGGGGTGGGGAGAAGGAGGCGCGCGGCGGAGCGGAGGGGTGGGGAGGAGGATGCGGCGCGCGGGGGTGGGGAGGAGGAGGATGCGGCGGCGGCGTGAGGGGGAGGAGGAGGCGGCGGAGCGCCACCATCCGTCTCCTCCTCTCTCAGCCGACCTTTTCCTTGCGCCGCCTCTCCTCTTCTCGCCATCACGCCATCGCATCCACCGCCGCACTTCTCCCCAAAACCCCGTGCGCCTCTACCTTTGCCACCCGCCGCCGCCGCCATCGGCTGCTTGCCGACGATCGGGATTCGGTGGGGAGGCAGGCGCCTGGTCGTGAGGAGGGCGGAGGACTGTGGGGAGGAGGCGAGGCGGAGGTCTCGGTGGGGAGGAGCGGCGGAGGACTGTGGGGAGGAGGCGAGGACGGAGGTCTCGGCGGAGGATTCTGTGGGGAGGAGGTGAGGCGGAGGTCTCGATGGGGAGGAGCAGAAGCTGCACACGAGATTCGGTGTTGGGGGAGGAGAGAAGCAAAGGGAGGCCCCACATGTCGGCGCTTTTTTTCCTGTGAGAGGGTAGGAGAGGGTAGGACGCACCATCACCTTGAACTCATTCTTTTAAGGAGTAGAGATTCTTGTTGTGATTAACTCAATGCTACTAGATTGATGTGATCCTGCTCTGTGCTTTTTATCGTTCATTCATGCTGAGATCAACTCAGTGATGCTAGATGCTGATGTGATCCTGCTTTTATGCCATTTATCTTCTATTCGAGCTGTGATTAACTTAGTGATGTTGAATCTAATAGTCATTAAAATGAAATTTCTGTAATCCCGTTGATGTGAAATCATACCATGTAGTATTAAACGGATTGTCTCTGTATGGCCTTGCCATCTTGGTGTGGTTGGTGTAACTGTTTTGAAACTCACGAGTGGTAAAAATTTTTAAAACATGCATACAAACATGTTCTAAATTTTTTAAATCCGTAGCAACGCACGGGCACTCAGCTAGTATAGATAGAGAGACAATCGACAGAAGCATGCATATGGCGCATTGCTTTGAAGTATGAACTCCCACACAACCAATGAGCCAGCAGTAGCACATACAAACAGATGGCAAACAGGAAGAATCTGACACTTGCAGATAGTGAGCCCAAAACATATTTTCCTAACTTCCTCTCAATACATTGCAGCAACATATTAACAAGCCCTCCTATCAATTCTTTTAACTCCTACTGTTATAGGCATTACTACAAAAGATGCTATACTGGACGGCTACATCATAGACGGTTCATAGGGAACCGTCTGTATTGCAACTATCACAGACGGTTTATACTAACAACCGTCCGTGATATTTTCACAGATGGTTATTTATACGAACCATCAGTGATAAAGCAAGACATCACAGATGGTTCATATTAATAGCCATCTCTGAAAATATCACAGATGGTTGTTAGTATAAACCGTCTATGATAATGTAAGACATCACAAATGGTTTGTATTAATAACCGTCTGTGATAATTCATAGGTGTTTATTTATAAGAATTGTCTGTGATAATGCCAAACATCACAGATGGCTTTTAGTTAGAACCATCTGATGAAACAATCACAGAAGGTTTTATTTATGACCGCGTTGTTTTGTTCTTTGTCATATGAACTACAAAAGCTACCGATCACCGAATGATAAGTGTGACCAATCACTTTTACAAAAGACAAATTCAAGTCAAATTTATTACAAAAGTCAAAAAAAGAGATTTCTAGATCTTGATCTTCTGGGCTTCATATGCTTCCTCTTCTACTTTTGGAGTTGGAGGATCAATGGCTGAGTTGTCGAATACTGTGAAGATTGTCCTTGCCCTCTCCACTTCCTCCTCTAGCCTGGGCAAATCACTAGCATAGCCTATAATCTCAAAGAGGATACCATGATAAGCTTTCTCAAATCGGTCACTTCTACTTGATTGGCAAGGTTATTCACGTGTTTCTCACCGTCGTAAGAGCTTTTTCGTTTGCACACATTGAAGAGAAGAATGAGGTGAGGATGGTTTCCTTTCTCGAGAAGCAAGGAGACACCTCCATCGATCGCAGATGATGAGGTCTAGTTGACGGATGGAAGCAACTTAAGGAAGGAGAGCAGACGTGAGCGGAGGACTGCTCCAACATAGGTTTTGGCTGCCTGTAAGGTTGCGTGAACAACTCATGATAGATAGATGAGAGGAATGAGATCAAAAGAATACTAGATGCCATTATTGAGAAATCTGGTGAAGAAGATGATTTAGGGAGAGGATAGTTTAGAAGGAATTGTACACCGTGCTGCATATTAAGCTAGAACCATGTGGAAGTTTAAGGGGGTGCATGCATCTAAATATTAATAGGTGGGAGTAGAGCGCACATTTATAAACGTTACCACAGACGGATCATATGACAATTATGCGTGTAATTAAGTATCTAGGCTGATTAGCTATAGTAGCATTAATAATCCAATTTGACACCCATTTATTACATGTGTAGCGTAGATATGATGGACCAAAGTTGAATGTACGTTGAGAAACGTGTGAGTGAACAAAGACATTAATGGTATGTCTGCTTTTACAAGAGTGGCCGAGCTAGATATGTTAAAGAAGGGGATGGAATATATGTACTGTCCATGTATTGATTGCGATCATCTGAAAATGTTTACCAACTCAACGCAGATCAAAACTCACTTGATTCGAAGGGGTTTCAAAAAGGGGTATATATGTTGGACCAATCACTGTGAAGAGAAGATTACACAGGAAGGTAGTTATAACACCGTTGAGAAAGACAACAATATACCAATTGTGGAATGTACTTTCGATGAGGATAGGTCGCAGGATGACAATCTGCATCAGATGCTGCGCGATGCAAAAGGGAACTATAGTGAGAGAGAGTTTGGTACATTTGAGGGCTTGATGGAGAACCGTTGATCCCGAGCAACAATTCCGAACCTCCGTAAATTGCACAAGTCCAGATCAGCTAGTGCACACAGTGATAACAAAGACAAATATCATGCATAATGACCAACTTTATTTAACTGAATATAGGCCTAAGGGCCAAAGTTTACATCAATGGTCCATAAACCAAAATTAAATATAAACAGCAGAAGATAAAACCGAAGCGAAAGAAGCCCACTGAGCCTGCCCATAGGCAAACGATAGTAAAACACGACCTATTCATTCTGATCCTCACCGAAGTTGAAGTCGTCCTCTGAAAAATGATGAATTAAGCAACTTGAGCACATAAAGTACTCCACAAGTTACACTAGGAGGTTTAACAGAGTTAATGCATGCATAGGGATTGACAAAGGAAGGCATAATACGGTTATTTGAGTGTAAAACAACATTTAAGAAATACAGCAAATAGATTGAAATTGCTAAATTTAATACCGTAAATAAAAATAACATTGTAAGAAAAATAGTTACCGTTAGTGTAGGTATATCCCCCACACTAACCTAACCATGGGCATCCCGCTTGAACCATCTTTTCCAAAAAGATCTCATATGGATTCCATCCATCCATACGCTTTTTAATCTCTTATAGATTCCATCCATCCATCCATAACTTTTATGTAAATCATTTTGAAATCAAAGTCTAATCCATGAAAAACTTTACTCTGCTTGCCCATGACAGTGGCACGGCTATCCAAAATAGATTATACACTTTGCAGAGGTTGTACAGCTTTACCCACAATATGTGATAATCTCATAATATCGGCCATTACATGCTTCCAAAGGCGTGCGACTGAAAAAATCATAACAAGGCCTTTACAATGCAAAGCCTTCAACCTGGCCAAGCTAACACTAAGGTTTCACCCCAGTAAGGAATCCACCAGACCGGGACCCCCTCTTGAGCCGAGTGAGACTTCACATGGCTTACGCCACGCTCACTTTCAACCTACAGTGAGACTCAAATTGGGACCTGCAAATTAATCATCAGATTGTCCCATATTAGCCTTGTGGTAGTACTGAAAGGGCTTTGTAGCAAGAGCTAATGCACCAGTCCTTAATTGACTAAGGCACCAACCACATACCCCTTGTGCTTGGCAATTAATATTGTGTCACCAAACAACAATGCATGCTAGCAAGCACCCACCACCTAACCATTTGCCTAAGTCTAAACTAAGTTTTTATATTTTATTTTGAAATAACTCATAGCTTTTCTTGACTCACCAAAGTCAGTAGTACATTTCAAAAGCTTATCATTTTATGTGAAAAAGTTATCCCAAAATAAAAATTATGTCTAGCAAGATCTAAGCATTTGATACAAAATTTCTCTAGTCCATACTAGTGTTTTATTTAAAGTGACAAGGCATGTTGATGTTCAACGTCAAATTTGGCCATATACAAAGGAATTTGGTGCAACTAAAGTTTAAATCAGATTTGAACTAATTTGAATAAAAGTACACATGCATAATAATTAAAATAACATAATAATTTAAATTACTATGAGCAACATAATCAAAGGTGTAACTTGCCTTGCTCGAAGTCTTAGTGTTGTGAGTCATCGAAATTGTACTCTTCGGAATCATCGCAATCTAAACGCGAAGAAACAAAACAAATAAATTCAAAAAAATTAAATAAAACTTCAAAATTCAAAAAGAGACTAGAAATGAGTAGTTTAGGATTTTATAAGGATTTAGAAATTTGAACGGGTCCAATTGGAGTTAGGATGACGGAAAACATGCTGTTGGAAGTTTGAAATCAAGGAAAAGAATAAAGTGAATTTTCAGAATTATTTTACTAATGGAAAATCAAGATTATGACATCAGCAAGGAATTGATTTTTGGCTGAATTATTTTTCTATAGAAAAAGGAATTTATGATGTCAGGGTGATGTCAGCAAGAGACATGAATTTTTGGCCGAATTATTTTTCAACAGGAAAAGGGTTTTATTTTACTGACAGGTGTGACCGAGACTACCGTGGACCGAGTCCAAGGACTGGTGAGGTGGCACATCGGCTGGCGTGGCTCCCACATGGCGTCCACGTCGGCTGCCACGCGGGCTCGTGCGCTAACATGGCCGCCTACCGGGTGGCGCTTGGGACCCTAGAGTCGCGGGAGCTCTGGTGCTTGGTGGCGGTCGATGAGGGGCGGAGAAGGGAGAGGAGGATACAAGGAGTCCAGAGCTACCTGGTGCGGGGCTCGGTGATGAGCAGAGGTGGCCGGCAACGAGTAGGAAGAGGCAGCGGCGGGCGGCTCTCAGTGCGATGGCACTCCGGCGGTGAAGAAGCTCGGTCGAGGGGTAAATGGAGCTCACACAGGTGCGGTGAAGCCGGAGGAGAGGTCGGCGAGGCGTGGGGAGGACCGAGGCGGTCGTAATTCCTTGTTGGAGGAGCTTGTCAATGCGGAGGAGAGAGAGCAAGGAGAGAGAGCATAGTGCGGGGCTGATGGGGAACCCAAGAGAGAGGAGCGTGGGCAGAGGAAGGTGGTGCGAAGGTAGGGGTGCTGGGGGATTTATAGGGGGAGGTGCGGTGCGGCTCATCGGAGTTTGCGGGGAGATATCGGTTAGGAGTATGAACTCAAAGACGAACAACCATTTATGGCCATGGCTGGGAGGAGTGAGGTGTGGGCGAGAAGGAGAAGTCGAGGTGGTGCTTTGGGAGGAGTGACTGGCCGAAACGAAGCTTCGGACACGGCGGCCATGGCGGTCGGCTAGAGGAAGAAGAAAGAGAGGAAGGGGAAAGGCCTGACAGGCGGAGCCCGTGTGTTGGCGAGAGAGAAGAGAAGAGGGGAGAGGCAGACGGCCAAATGACAGCCACATGTCGTGGAGTGAATCGGGGCCGTCGGATTTAAACATGAAGGGTAAGTGAAGGCGCGGTTGGGATTAGATCGGGCGGTGATGATTAAATCCAGGCTGTTGGCGAGGAACGAAGGGGTACGTGAAGGCAAATGGCCGAGATTAGATCAGCCGGCAGGGCGGATTTGATCAGGGAGAAACACACATCAAGCCGAGGAGAGAGAGGGTTTAAATTCCATTTTTTTAATTTTCAGAAATACTAGGAAGCACAAAAAATTATTAGAAAATAGCAAATAAAGTCTAAAAATTCTAGAAAAATTCACAAAAATTACTAGAGATGATTCAGACTTAGATAAAATATTTCCAATTTACAGTTGGTCTTTAAATTTTTACAAAAATAATTTTTAGCTTTGAAATTGATTTTAAAATCCTAGAAAATCACAGAAAATCAAAATAAAAGCCAAATGCTTTAAAATAATTAATTTGAAATAGGATTTTTTATAAAAATAAAAATAACCTTTATTTAATAATAATATGTTTTTAGTTAAATTACGTTTTTTTGAAAAGCCTTATTAAAAGCTGAAAAATAGGTAAGTAAAAACTCTAAAATTCAAGCAACCAAATAACACTTGATTTTATTTTAAAATAAAATAAATTTTATTATTATATTTATTTATTTATTGAAAATTTTGAAATAAACAGCTGGGCTATTACAAGGACTCAGAGAAACCTTTGTTCGCGTGCTGCAAGCCGCAATAAACAAGTTTGTCATACATTCTTGAACTGCTGAAAGTGAAGGCATCAAATGATTGGTCCGACAAGAGTTTCAGGTCATTGTTATGTCTCCTAGCGAACATCCTTCCAGAGGGAAATGTGTTGTCGAGTACCACCTACTAAGCCAAGAAGATTCTTTGTCCATTGGGAATGGAAGTAGAAAGAATACATACATGTCTGAATAATTGTGTCCTCTACCATAAAGAGTATGTAAGCTTATATGTTTGTCCAATGTGCAAAGCATCCCGATACAAGCATAAAAATGACTCCGATGATGGGGAGGGCATCAAGGTGAAGCAAGAACCTCCTGCTAAGATGTTGTGGTATCTTCATATAATTCTCCGTTTGAAGCATTTATTTCCAAACCAAAAGGATGCAAGATTGCTGCGTTGGCACTCAGAGTAGTGTGAGAAAGACGGAATGATAAGACAGGCTACTAATTCTACCTAGTGGAGGTATATCGATAGGATGTTTGTAGACTTCGGTGCAAAACTGAGGAATATAAGGTTTGGGTTGAGTACAGATGGAATAAATCATTTCGATAACATGAGCAGTCGACATAGCGCTTGGCCCGTGACTCTATTCATGTACCTTCCTCCTTGGTTGTATATGAAGCAACAGTATATTTTGATGTCGCTACTTATCCAAGGGCCAAAACAATTTGGGAATGATATTGATGTGTACCTAGCACCATTGGTGGAAGATCTTGCGATATTGTGGAACAAAGGGGTACAGATATGGGATGCGGACAAACGAGAGAACTTCACTCTGCGCGCTATGTTGTTATGCACCATCAATGATTTTCCTACCCTTGGTAACCTGTTAGGGTTGAGTACAAAAGGAGCCAAACATTGTTTGCACTGTTTAGATTATATCGATAGTGTGTGGTTGAATAACTCGTGCAAAACTATGTACATGCATTACCGTAGGTTCCTTCCAAAGTATCACCCATACTGCAAGATAAAGAAACAATTTAATAGAAAAAAGAGGATGACTCACTACCAAGGCCTTTTACTAGGAAAGAGGTCTACGATATGGTCAAAGATATCGATGTTGTGCTTGGAAACGGACGTAAGTTGAGAACCCGTCACAAGAACATGTTGAAGAATAGGTTAATATTTTGGGACTTGCTTTATTGGAAGTACTTAGAAGTTCGCAATTGCATTGAAGTCATGCACGTGGAGAAGAATGTATGTGATAGCTTGATTGGTCTCTTCTGAATATTCCCGACAAAACAAAGGATAGTGTCAACGCAAGGCGTGAATTGGTCGCTATGAACATCGTGACCAAGTTAGCACCGATAGAGATCGATAAAGGCTGGACGTACTTTGTCCCACTTGCTATATTCTGTCTAAGTCTCGAGAGAATTGAACTATGCCAATGCCTGCATGGTTTGAAAGTTTTGTCTGGTCACTCCGCCAGCATGAAGAAACTTGCTTTCATAGAAGATTTGAAATTAATCAACATGAAGTCTCATTACTATCATCTACTAATAACACAAATGCTTCTTATTACAATTAGAAGTATTTTGTCGAATAAGGTTCTAGTGACAATCATGAGGCTATGTTATGTCCTTAATGCAATTGCTTAGAAGGTCATCGATCCCGATGGACTAGATGCTCTGCAGAGCAAGGTGATGATAACTCTATGTCAACTTGAGATGTATTTTCTTATGTCATTTTTTGATAATAATTATTATTTTATAATTATATATGTGTGTGTGTGCGCGCGCTAATGAATTTAACTACTCCTAGCAACAGTTTGTGGAATTCAATGAAAGTGCAATCGATCTTGAAAAACTCTCCCAATTCTTGATAACAGATGTCATAAACAACACTGGAGAGTTCCACCCTGGCAATGGTAATTAGATGTTGAAATATTGGATACAATTGTAATCACTAAATTGTGTTTAATCAAACAATTCATTCAGTCGTTTAATTCATTTGTGAGATCTGTGTAACAATTGTCATGTACTATATATGTGATCTGCTTGTGTTGTTTAATTCATTTATGAGATTTATGTAATGATTGTCCTATGCTATACATGTGATCTTCTTGCTTATTTTTAGAGAGCGTGGCTAGCATTTCTTGATGCTAGCCGAAAAACAGAAAATAACATAGCTTTTGGAATAGCTATCACACACGGTTTGGTATTCCAAACGGTTTTTAAAAACAACCATCTGTGATATGTATGATATCACAGACGGTTAATAACAAAAATTGTCTGTGATATTCTGCTATTACAAACTGTTGTTAAAAACAACCATCTGTGACATATACGGTATCACAGATAGTTTTTGTTTGAAAAACCGTTTGTGATAGGAGAATATCATAGACAGTTTTTCAAGAAAACTATGTGCTTTAATTTTTCACAGATAGTTTGGGAGCCATCTGTGATAACCATCTATTATCACTGACACATAAATACAGATGGATTAGAAATCATCTGTGATGACGGTTTTGAACCATCTGGGATAATATCGTCTATAGTAGTGAGGGGTGGCCTAACCCCCCGTAACGGAGCCTTGCAACTGGCCCAATATGTAATAGGCCCAATAATATAGAGGAGTGTACCAATGTACTCTCACCTTATATAATTATTGAGGAGTAGGATGGGAATTTCCCATCCTACCCCATTCATATATATGTAAACACACACACCCCCACCCAAGAGGGGTATGAGGAGGCGAAGGTCCACTCATTATTACCACTAGCTCTCTCTAGTTCTCTTTGTGCTATGCCTCCCATGGAGAAGAGTACCCTGTACCCTCACCATTGTAGCTATGCTACAACACCTACAAAACTACAACAAGGGAACATTTCTACAAATGTACGTAAACAATATCAATCAAATATAATAATTAATCCAACACTCCATATATACCTCCAATGGCTATCGACACTGATGCTCTCGAACTAGACAGATGGCCCAGACCGATGCCAGCATCGCTGCCATCTTGGGCCCTCCCCCACCTCCTGACCTACGGTTGTGTCTCCCATTGCCGTCTTGGCCAGTAGCCATGCCTCTTCTGCCTCCATCCTCCATGAACTAACGAGGAGGGAGAGCAGTGAGAGCCAGATCTGGGTGGAGCAGACAGGACACGGGAGGGAGTGAATCAAGCGATCGGAGCGGAGGTAGGGGAAGGGAAGTGAAGGGGAGCTACCTACCCATGCGAATGTCAAATGTCCGGACTGTACCATCAACACTGCCAGCCATCATTTCTGTGTTGGTTACTGGTTAGGTTAACTGACATTACACTATCTTGAAAAGCATCAATTGTCTGCACCAGGAGAGAACATTCACAACAAAACCAAGTATGTGAGAAATTATGAAAAAAACTACTGCTACAGTCAATGAATCCATATGTTACTTAACAATGGAAAATTACCTGAATTGGATCACTGCTTTGTGACCTGCAGTCAAATGCACGCACTGTACGGTCATAACCAGCTGACACTACAACCGCGTTGAACTCATTAAACTTCACTGAATTGACCTACCGAAAGCAGAATGGAGATAGCTAAGCAAAATGGCAAATAATCAAGAATCAAACATCTGTCATCAAAGCTATTCTTTGTCTGTTTTTTAGTACCACCAATGGGCCTAATTATAATCAAATCGCCGATGTGTAGTTCTACTTGTAAATGGAACTAGCACACAACACCACAAGAATACCATTACAGAAGTATGGTTGCACGTTGCTTTGGAGCGGAGCAGAGCATCTATTCCACACGAAAGACCGGCGGAAAAAACGAATTTCTTCTGGTTCTATGTTACCCCATGGAATTAGATTTAAGTCCCGTCCTCAACATATGGTTTATGATTTTCTCCAAAAAAAAACAAACATAATGTTTCTCCGTCGCCATTTCAAAACAGCTTATCAGAACATACTTTTGAGCAGTTTATTGGCATTCAGTTTATTCGCATAAGCACTTGTACTATGCCAAAGCCATTAGTCGCGGCCATAATACATCAGCTGCAACTAAAAAGAATGCACACGTAGTGTAACAACCCAGATTCCAGGGAATATAAAAATGAAGAAAATTTAAAACTTTTCGCATGCATATTATTTCCTTGACTTTTATTGGAATTTCTTTGAAAATGTAATTTGCAAACACAAATTTTTGAAAAGAAATGTACATGGGAGATAATTCAATTTAAATTTAAAATCGAATAAACCTAGGAGAATTTACAATTAAAAACAATTTAAAAACTCACAGATATATTCATGGCACTGGAAATAAAGTTTTGAACATGTTTGAGCATGTTCTTGAATTTATTTAAATCAAAACAATACATAATACACATAACAACAGTCTTTAAAGAATTTATTTAAATCAAAACAATACATAATAAGCATAACCCTAGCTTTTCAAGATTTTTTGAGAAAATCCAGATATAAAATTCTAAAAAAATTACAGAGTAATCTGCACTATGTCAGGAGCATTGACAAATATTTTCATAATTTTTGGAGCTCATCTGATGCATCTAAAAATTCCCAAACCATCAACTCACCTTAACTCTCTCTTTCACTGCCATGTGGGGCCGTGACGTCGTGCCACCTCTCGTCACTTAAATCCCAACATTGATGAGTGTGATCGAACCCTACACATCAGGTCACCTTATCTCCACTCATTGGCGAAGCGTGTTCCATGGCGACTTCGTCTTCCACCTTCGCGCGCCGCTCCACCATGGTCACATTAACGCTATGCCCATGGTTTCCTACTCACTTGCCTAGCCTCAACTATCCATCATGTTGCCGCTTTGAGTTCCTCCCTGCCTTATCCCTTTTGCGTGTCATACACCGCCAAGATGAACCAAGCCGCGCAACACCACCTTGCTCATGAGAACGCGTGAACCAATAGCGTGCCATCTCATGCCTATAAAACCTTCCTACCACGCCATCCTCTTCCTCATCTCTCCCTTGATCTATTTTCAAGAAAACCTAAGCCTCTAGCTCATCCTTTCACTCGAACGCGTTGTCTTCTGCGTGCTCGCCGAAGCTCCATCGTGGCGCGAGCACTCCACCGGAGTCCTTGCTTCTATATCCACGCCATCTTGTGTTCCATATCCCATATAGCTTTCCCCATAAAATTTTGTGAATCATTTAGATGCTCATCGACATTGAACCATCGTCTTCATATCGGGTCAAAACCGCCACCGCAAGTCGTTCTTTCCTCCGTGAGACCTAGCCTAATCCATTCCTCCCGAGCATCCTCGGCTCTTCACCGAGCTTACGCAACCTCTATTGTAGCTCTCCCGCCGAGGAGCCCGCACGTTGTGGACATCATCCGTGCTACACGCTTAGCGTTGACCGATCACTCGCCGCCTCTCATACGTCACCAACCCCGCAGTCTCCCGGTAGCCTCTAGATGCTCGTGTGCTCATTCAATTCGGGAATACCCTACCGTAGCATGGTCTTCACCATAGCTCGCCTAGCACCATCGCCTTGGTTGCCGCCGATGCTCAGAGTGACCATTTGGTCTCGTTAGACCGCCTGGCTTCGCTAGACTTGGTACAACCCATTTTGCCCATGCTAACACCAAGTTGTAGCCTCCTCACCACCGACGAGCTCACTAGAGCATCGCTCCGCTCGGTTGTGCTCTTCCTCTCTCTGACAAAGGCCCCGCCTAGTAGGATGGATTAGCTTAGCACTACTAACATGTTTGAATCTAATGTGGTAGTGACCAGGGCCCAATTAATTAGTCAACTAGATTTATATTTAAAATTGTGTATTAAAGATCGTGAGTATGACAAGTAGAATCCACATCGATAAGGTTTTAAAACATGCAAGTATGATAGGTAGGACCCACCTATAAGAATGTTAATTAAATTTAATAACAAATTTGAATCTAATGAGTATATGACAAGTGGGCCTGGGCAAAATCAATTAAGGAATTTTAATTAAACTGAAAACTAATATATAAGTCAACGCACATAGGACCCACATGGTAAATAATAATTAAAACATGGTTTAAACCATATAAGGTGATATGTACACCCACCTCTCGATTAATTTGGAAATTAATAAAACTCTAACTGATGACCCCACATGCCAGTCTAATGATGCAATAAATCCAAGTTTTTTTAGAAAGAAAAATATAAATTAAAATCGAAATTCATGTACAGTGATATTTCTTATTTCTCAGTATTTTTGAAACCGAATAAAATTCAAATGATCATAACTTTTGCATATGAACTCCAATTTAGTAATTTTTGTCTGTAAACTTTTTTAAAATTATAATATATCCAAATATGCAAAAATATTTATGTTTTTAATCTATTTAAATTAATTTAGCTCTTATTTATAATTATCTAAATTTTATCGAATAGATATCGTAGCTTTGGACAATTTCGAGAACGCTTCTGAACCATTCTTTGAGTAACAGGAGTAAGGTAAGTATCCTCTTTGGCCATATTGATTCTAATATTTTAGTTATTGTATATTATTTATAAAATCTATTATGCATGCATTGAATCTCCTAGCAAATTTGATATCCTCACTGTTGTAACCTTTAGGTTATAGTTTAGGATAGTAGCTATGTCATTTTGGGTATGTTACTTTGAGTATATAGTCTAAATACTTAGCCACGCAATAGTTTTCACTAAATTTGATCATTCGAAAAATTTACGTATGGACATGGGTGATTTCAAAATATTGGATCAGACGAGGAAACTCTATTAGTTTGGTATATAATAAAATAAAAAAACCTAGATTTAGATGCGAGCGAGTTATATTAGGAATTGTTAAATGTGAGAAGGTATATCATATGTAGATATAGGAGATTCTCGCTCGGGTCAATTAAGGACCAAACACTATTACCACAAATCTAAGTCAAATCGTACAACCATATGTACTATATAGGCTCTAGTTTTAGTTGATTAAATTGTCTAGGTCTAGCTTTGCATTTTGTCAGGCAAAGTAGCAAGGGCATTCCAAAAAGGTTTGCTCGTAAAAGGGCTTTCTTCATCAAAGTGTTGAGACCAAAGCTTGCTAAGATAATGGTGAATATCTACTTAGAGGATGGACCTAAGTGAGGGTCCACATTTAGGGGATAAACCTAAGTGAGGGTTCGAATGCACATTTAGGGGATGGACTTAAATGAGATTCGACATTTATCAGGCTGGTACGAGGTTAGGATTAGGTGATGTAAAGACTATATGATAATCAACATCATCACACGCCCAAGGAAGCATGAATTTGCTGACAGTATATTTGATTATCTCATGTGGATAAAGTTGTACAACCTCTCGAGAGTGTTAAAAACTATTTAAATAGATGTGCTCATGGTCATGAGTATGCTTGGATACAGTCATAATGGGCATAGCCTTTTATTTTCTAAAACTGTTTTCTTGGAAAAGCTGAGATGACATCTACGTGTCGTGTGTGCCATGCCCATGAGCGAGAATTGTTCGATGATTGCAGCCATAGAGGGCTATAAATGAAAGTGATTTACTATTATTAACTGCTATACAAATGTTATTTCATTACATATCAACTGCTCTTTATAATTCCGTTGCAAATTATTACTTATCGATATTACAAATAAAACTCGCTTTATACTGAAAATAACTTGTAACATAGAGCCTTATTGTTAGCCTTGCATTTATTTATATGTTGCGATATACTACAAGTCTTGCTGCTTGCTGAATATATAATGCACTCAACTTTACTTAAATAATTGTTGTTAAGATAATGAAAAAGATAATATGCGAAACGACTCGTACTTTGCTTCGGCACCGAGGAATTCAACGATGTGTCTTTCTAAGGCCTAACTCTAGTCAGTTATCTATGGGCTATAGTGGTACACCGTTGGACACTTTTGCTTACTTATCTTCCACTATACTTTACTCTTGATACTTATATTTATTAGACCAGTTGGACCTGTGTTGTATGTTTTAATTATGCATCGCTTATATATTGTCTTGTTGTTTTAAATTAATTATATGCGATGTTATGAATGCATGTACTAGCCATTGATTATAAGACTAGTACGAAACACATACGGTGATTTTAGATATTCAACATCCGGGTCCCCACAAGTAGAATCATTAATTTCAATTCCTACTGGCAACCAAACAGTTTTATCATTAGAATTGAATTGCAATTCCTTGATTCTTTGGTCTATTCATGGGAGCCAACACAGAGGGTGAGAGTACAACAAAAATGGCCATCAACACCAAGCACATGATTGACGTAGTCATGATCATTTGTGGCTCTGGATTCACACAATTGCCCTTTGCCTTCGGTTCGTGTCTTCATCTTTCTCAACCTGCCCGACAGACAAGAAGTAAATCATGCTGAGCCAGGAATTTGGCTACACTAACTTCAAAAAAACATTGACTTCATTCTGGAAAGAAAAAAATGCAATCATATGCACCCAAGTACCCAGTGCAAGCTTTTCACTCATATCACCATACTACTGTGGAGATGCAAGTAAGAAAACAATAAGGGGTTGTTTCAATGAAAGAAGTAGGTGTTATTGAGGCACTTAAATGAAGAATGTTCATCCTCTCAAGAGAGAGAGAGAAGAATGTTCAGATTAAGACGGCGTGCTTTACCTCAGTGATAACCTTCCTAGAGCTTCTCCCAATATTTGATCTGGAATCAGAACCCGACCCCTTTCGTTTCTTTGCAACTGGCTGATCCATAACATCTTCATCTATGTCACCTGCAATCATTTTATAATGTTCAAAGATTAACTTGTGAAATTACCCTTTTTGAGCCCAATAAGCAATCTCGCATCTGACAACATATTAAGCAGGCCAAGATAAAGATTATAATAGAGTACTAAAGCCTGTAGGTCACAAAGTAGAAATTCATGCTCCCACAGCAACTACTGAACCCATAACATAGGAGAAGCACATTCGCAAGGCACAAGCGCTCCCGCAAAATGCCAAAGTAGGAACAACAGAATGAAGAGGAATCTTTACCATCACCATTAGAGAGGCCTTCATAATTTTCGATATCTTCCATGTCTCCCATCTCCTCTTCGATCTCATCACCTTCAACATACTCTATCTCATCTTCCTGAATTGACAAGCCAAGCCACAATATGAGAAAGCTGTGAGCAGTGTTATCAAAACAAAAATGAGCTTGCCAGCACAATGCTTACTTCCTCCTCAAACTCAGAAGCGACATTATCCTTGTCCAAGTCAAGAATTTCGTTGAATGGTTTGAAGGGGATATTGTAGATATCACCATACACACCTTTGTTCAGACGTTCCAACAGTTCACTTGTTATATTCTGCATCATAACAGCAACATGTCAGAATGTGGCAATTGATAGTCGACACTTGCAAACGATTATCAGAAATAACCTTATCTACTAGTGCAGCCTTTTCAGCTTTTTCCATTCTCCTGAGATCACGTTGTGTCTTCTTCCTAGGCACTGTCATTATCTTCTCCCTAAAAGATTGAAGGAAGATGTTCACAAACTTTTTCATGCACTAGGGAAGCTAATATAAAAGGCCAACATATCAACAAATGAATCAGGTTTCGATGAAACTTAATTACGCATAAATAGTGCACACATCATATCACCAAAATCTCATGTGATCAATAGTTCCAATTAAGGTTCATTCTCTATTTTGAAATATTGTTACAAAAAAAAAAATTCAATCACCAGACCACAGCTTGTGTTTTGACCCCAAGGTCCAGTGCAATGTGAAAATAGAGCATGCTTCGCAACTCACCCTTAAGGATTCAGGGTTGGTGCCTAGAAGTCTTATTAAATTTGAGCTTTGACCATCTACACAACCACTACTTGTCAACAACTCAGCATTCAGCTGCATCTCATCTCATTCTTCACACCAGATAACAATTTGACTATTCCAACAATTAAACTTTAGTACTTCCACATACATTCTAGGTGAGTTAACCTGCTACGGTACCACTATTGCATAGAATGTGAAAGTCTGTACAGGAACTCTTGAGCATTCAAAAATCACTCAAATTTATGAAAAATTTACCCTATACTCCTATAGGTTGCTGCCAGTAGAAATATTGTTCCAACAGAACAATATACGTGTCCAACAGGGCCAATCTTGCAATAATTCTCCCCTTGAGGATCCTCTTTTGTAAGATTGGGAGCTAAACAGGTAAACTTTAGAAAATTCTAAGTGAATCATATGTTTGTTACTCTTTCTTTCTAACAAAATATTGGTGTTCAGCGGATATGAAAATTTGTACAGTTGATCTACTCATTTATAATCCAATGTATTTATTCATTTTAAAAAAGTGTCCTTAAGTTCCATTCCCTCCCTCCCAGATATAATTGCAAATTAATTTAACAATAAGCTATCTTTCAGCAATTGTATACTGCAGTGTTCAATCAAAATATCCACATCCCCACTCATGAACATAAAATAATATTACAAAAAAGGGAAAAATCCATAAACACCCCCATAAGTGACATGCCTTTCAATTTGTCCCACACATCTCATTTTCACTTACTTTGGCCCCATAAGTTAAGTTGGCTTGCAAATACCCCTCTAGGTCGCATGTTTGCACTATTTTATCGTGGTTTAATTATCTTTGCTACTTGTTTCAATAATTTTAGCACTTATGCAAGTGATATCCATACTTATAGTGCTAACATGCGGCCTGGGGGGTATTTGCATGCCAAATTAACTTATGGAGGGCAAAGTAAAGGATAATTACATATGAGGGGCAAATTAAAAAGGTAGGTGACTTATGGGGGTGTTTATGGATCCTCCCCCCCCCAACCCCCTCCAAAAAAAGAACTGCAAATCGATAGACCAAATCCTACCTCACTTTCAGTTGAAGTTTCCTCATCCGTATCCGATACTGTGTCATTTTTGTGAGGCGTTGCTTGATTTTGTGCACAAGTAGCTTGGGCCAAAACTCCTACAGAAAGAAAGCATGTCATCAGAATAGACTGATTTTAGGTTAACATGGAAATATGGCTTGATAAAGTACATCAGGTAGATATCCATACCAGATGCTTGTTGATTACTTCCATAGCCTTCTCGTAATTCTTGGGCAGCTTAACCCTCTCCCATAATTTGTTTGGCATGTGAGCTCTTTCAGCAGTTTTCATATACAAGTAAAAAATACCTGCATGACCAGTTAAGGGGGGCAAAAATCAGAAAGGCAACATAACCGAAAGACTATGACGATAAATAAGCATCGCTTTCCTTCACAGATGATCAAGAAATGTTCAAGGAGAGGAGAACAAAAAGAGTAAAAGCATATAAGTTGGCACTGCTGTATTCGTTAACCACAGAACCAAAATCCACATCCTGCCGGTGTCAAAGACTCCAATCCGTCATGGTTTTCAGGTCATTCGCTCCATCCAACATATCCTCATAGTGCAAATTGCTACGATAAAGAGTGTATAGGTCTAGCGATGGGGCGCTCTAACGCTGCGAGTACAACCTCAAAGTAAACCTTTGCGACCGCAGCATATAAATTAAATCCCAGCATCGAACAATCACTGGGCAATTCGATTAAAAAATAATCCAATTTATACTTGTTATAGAAAAAATGGAGCGAGGAGGGAAGGGCGCATGGTGAGCACTCACCATCGTGGTCTCGGATGGTCGCGTAGCGGCTGTTGGCAAGTGGGCAGGAGCTCCGGTTGCAGATGCCCGTGGCGTTGTAGGGGTTCCGGCAGAAGATCCCCGTCGTGATCCTGCGCAAACCACCATCAGAAGAGGCGCCACAGAAAAAGATCTAAAAAGAAAAGGCAAGAAGAGACGGCGATTGCTGCCGTACTTGGCCATGAAGCTGCAGTGGCCGTGGCGGATGCAGTGCCATACCACGTCGTCGCTCATCTTCGACGACGGCGCTCGGGCAGCCTCCGCTCTTTTTCGGGACCTGGGGGGCTGGTGTTTTGGGCGGCGAGGTTTAGGTTCCTCGCGGGGGTCAGGTCAGGTAGGAGGCGGCGGCGGGTTGGAGGTGGAGTTGGACTGAACGTGGCTATGGCCTGCCCAATGTGGGCCGGGCTGTATTTTGGGTTTTTGCTAGAGCTATGAGCTTTGGACCGGACTAGTTTTTTTAATGGAAAAGGTCAATTTGAATTAATCACATTAAATCATTTTAATTTCTGAAAATTTAATTTAAGCTTTAATTAATTACAGAAAATGAGGGAATTGTCCAACCTTTTTCTTGACAATTTTTTTTTAAAAAAAAGCTCACAAATCAGGGATGTTACAATTTAGCAGCTGCTATATTTGTACGGTGACTATTAATAGGAAAAACAATTCTGAATTTCCAATCGGTTCAGCCAACATGGCAACTGGCAAGAGAAGCTCTTCCCAAAATTCCCCGGCCATGCAGAAGCCGAAGAGGCCCATGCCGCCACGGCGGCCAGCTGCTCGCCGGCGCTTCCTCGCGGCGGGCGGGCTAGGCTCGCGGCCGCGGCGTACGTGGGCGTGGACTACCTGCGGCACCTGTCGCCCACGTGGCACTGGCGGCTGCAGCCGGCGCTCTGGGCGGCGCTGGCGCTCGCCACCGCCGCGCGAGCGCCCTTCTACCGCCGCTGGGACGCTGAGCCCGCGCCGCCCCGCGGTTCCTCGCCGCCATGGCCTTCATGCTCGCGGCTTTCCTCTGCGAGGCCATCTCCGTCCGATTCGTCTCCACCGTGCTCGGTCTCCAGTGGCACCGGTGAGTCCATTCTCCCAATTAGGGCACAGCGAGATCGGTAAAGATTTTGATATTTTCGCGCGGAAATGTGTGATTTTAGTGAGATCAGGATTTGCGTTTAGGCGATGGTTTAACTGCTAGTTGTAGTGTCCGTTGTGGTGGATGGTGGTTATTGGAATTGGAATTTGGAAGAAAGATGCTCTTGCAGGGCTTACTCGCACTATTGTGTACAATTGAGCAATAGGGTTAATTGTGTCTTTAACAATGAAAATCACTGCTTTATGCATGGATAAGGTATAAATTCTACTGTGGTGCAAATGCCTGATGTAGTTAACATCTAAATCCCGGTAGAATTCATCGTTTACATCCTGGAGTTCCATGATTTGTGAAAAAGTACTGCTATCAGCAAATTAAAACTATTTCAGTGGATTGGTGACAGGATCAGACTGCGCATGCAATTTGAATTGAGATTTTCGGTTTTAGATTATTTGCAAGACATACCATTCACCGTTGGTATGTGGTATGCGGATTGCAGCTTAAGGAATCATTTTTTTCTGAAATAAAGCTTAAGCTTTTTGGTATGTGGATATGTGCAATTCCAGTAGCTAAGAAAGATAAGGCATCTGTTGATACTCAGGCCCTTGACATCAACTTACCCCATACCATGTGTGGATGATTAAATCAAGACATTATGCTTTGAGTGCTTAAGGATTCTGAGTAGGTGGTTCTTTCACGGCTATGTATACAAAATAGAATGGACTGTCTAGAAAACATAAACATATATTGCATTTGGTTTGTTGTTGCTTGATAAAACGTGAACAGAACATTTTTGTTCTATTTAGAACCTTCTACAGCTTGTTAAACCTGTCCTGAGATTAGACGCCGTCAATTGTTTTACTTCAGCTAATCATGGTTTTTACTCCACCTCTCCCCCATGAAATCGCACAAGGACCTAGCCACCTAGACCTTACTAGGAATAAGAAGTTAGTTTTTCTGAGTTTTCATTGCCTAGAAAACAGTAGTGGTAACACCTTTCGTCTTGAGCAACTTCCTTGTTGAACCTTTAAAGTTTTCGTTTTTTTTTTGGTGAAGTTTATTTGAATGCACGCACCTTATGCTGCACTTTCGGAACATACACGAACTCTGCAATCTCGAAAGGACTAAACTAACACAAATCCAAGTGCAGTGAATTGCACTAATATTGATGCACATTCAAGGGTTGATTCTAGCTACTTACCCCTTGAATGCATCAAGATTGGTACAGCCTACAATAGAGAGTTGAAGCATTGAATCACTCCTCAATCCAATTTTATTAACAGATCTACTTCTCCTCTTCCGGACACTGGCCAGTGTTTGCTTCTAGCATTGAATGAGAAGCTTCCTCAAACTATGGTTGATTTACTGAGAGCTCACATCGTTACTCTTCATCATTATTTGATGTTGTTTATCATGTTGGGGTTCTCGGCACTGTTTAACTGCATCAAAGGTCCTGGACTCGGAATAGCCACAAGGTATATGTTCACTATGGCAGTTGGACGTATGCTCCGGACCATAACATTTCTTGCTACGATTCTTCCTCCGCGAGGCCTTGGTGTGCTGAAGCTCGATATCAAATACCTGACTATCCTCATCCTTGGGCACAGAAATATTATGCTCCATATGCTTCTGATCCAGATGCGATCCGCAGGGTCATACAAGAGGATATGCCGTATGGTTAGCTCATTCAACTTATCAGCCCTACCAATATGACTGCTTTGACTGACTTGTAATAACTAGATTTTTGTCATTTCCATATTACAGCCATTATTCCAGACTACCCTGCTGAGCATAGACCTGAGTGGGGACAGATGAGCTTCCTAGTAGACATCTTGAGACCAACTGTTGGAGAGGGGCCTTCATGGTACCATTTGCTGAAGAAAGCCAGTGGTGGTTGCAGTGATCTTATGTACAGCGGACACATGCTTGTTGCTGTCTTAACTGCTATGGCATGGACGGTATACTATACTTTTCTCTTCTCATTTATCATGACAGGATTGGAACTGCCATCCATTTGTCCTTCCGTATGTCCTACTTCAACTGAAATAAATTAACTTCTCATTGACCCTGTTTTCAAACATGCTATGTCACGTCAAAAGACACATGATACGTTCATCCTTTCCATGCTATTTTTCTGAATATGAGCTTTAGAGGTGATTCCACGGCCTGTTTCACTAGTTGTATTTATTTCCTAGTAAATAACATCATTATTCAGTTCTGGACACTCTTCGTATTTTCCCTGGTCATTGTTGTTTTAATATCATTATATTCTTGCTGTGTTTATTACTGTCTTGCGGTGGAGACTTCAGCTTGCCATTGTCTATTTTCCTTTCTTCAACATAAGCCTCCCCTCTTCATTTGGACAAATTTTGACTTAATTTATGTGTTCGTCTGTCACTCAAACAAATGTCCATCTTAGCTCCTTGTCTGTCCGTGTTGCATTCGCAGGAGGCATATGGGGGCTGGATATCTGTTGTGATATGGTTCCTTGTCCTGCACAGTGCCCAGAGGGAGGTACGGGAGCGCCATCATTACAGTGTTGATTGCGTTGTAGCAATCTACGTTGGAATCCTCTTGTGGAGGATGACTGGGTTCATCTGGTCTGCAAGAGACACCAATCGAACCAGAAAGCTTGCCAAGCTCGACGAGGTTCAGAACAGACTATTCCGTGCTGCGAAGGATTCAGACATCAATGAAATAAGGGGCCTGCTAAATGAAGTTGAGCTGGCTGGCCAAGAAAAGAAGGGCTTCTCACAGCGCATCATCTTGTCCTTCGCTGCTGCTATGATTGTTTTCACCCTCTTGTGTGTTCTCCTCGCATTCACGCTAACCAGTGATGGTTGATTTCTTGGCATTTTGCCATTTTCCATTTCTTGTTACCAGGGCGAGCATATTTTAGTCAGTCCTCCTGGTATTTTTATTTATGTTTATGTTGGTTGAGAACTTGGGAATTGGGATGATACGGGTAGTTGTTTTAGCAGGGAACACATGTTCCATGGGTGCTCTGTTGGTACTCAACACCTACTTGATTTCTTTTAGCAAAACTTGTAGGTATTGGTGATAGAAGAACGATTCTCTCTGATGTTTCAGTTTACTCTTTTTTCCTGTGATAAGAAGTGCTGACATAGTGGAAAGCATGAATAAACAAGTCTGATTGACATAGTGGAAAGCATGAATAAACAAGTCTGATTCTTTAGCTGGGAAATGTTCAATAAAACATTGCAACTTTGCTGTGAGACGGTGATGGGAATGGTGGCAGGAGGTGTTAAAGAATTTGAAATGGGGAGCATGTGGGTAGTAGATGCAATAATGCATTTTCGGTCCAAAGAAATGGTAGCCCTTCTATTGGCAGCCTGACCTGGGGCATGGATATGGACCTATGACTCGACAAGAATGTGGCCGCTACTCTCGCGTCTTACAAATCAATCAAAAGAAGATGACTTGGTAAAATATAGACATTTTCAATCTAAGCTGCAAATGTCGCTCTCAATTGTTTGCAATATGATTTGAAAGGGAGCTCATTTCAGAAAATATATCGTCATCCAATCTTTAATTATAGTGCTTCTGGTGAAGCATTTTGTGAATTTTTCAGAGAAAAAAGTATGTGAGTTAACAATGTAAATTGCCTTGTCGTACATTCAGATTCTGGGTGCACGTCGGGTGATTTCATATTTCATAATAGAAATTGCAGCATGCAAATGTTAGCTAATTTCAGACATTATATCGAGTTGTGTTACCTATTGCAGGTGGAAACTGGGGAGATCTTTATATAGACAATCTCAAGGTGCCTAAGGCGTGCATTCAGACCATTGAAAGCGTCTGAAAGTGAACCGAGAACAAGATAACGAAAGCGATATTTAATGCTAGGGGTGAAAACAGATTGGATACGGATTAGACAATGCTTAAATCATATGTTCATCTATATTTTTTTTAGATTCGAATATGAATCGGATAAACGTCGGATACAAATATGGACCGGACAAATGTTGGTTACGAGTTTGGATCAGACTCGACTATTTTTCAGATTCCAATAATTATTCGTGGTCTCCCCTATTTGAAATATGACATCGAATTGTTTTAACATTTTAAATTGATAAATATCTGACTCTAACATGTAACTGTGCATTAAATATTAAGAGCAACAAATGAATCATTCATATCACGTATTTGTATAATGCAGCTTATGATAATAACTTCATATCCTATGGCATAATGAAGTTTAGCAAATTTGCACCGGTTTCATAGTAATATTTATGCCCATTTTCCTCTAGTCTTATCATGTAATCATTGATTATTTGTGACATTTTGCCACTAATCCTATAAATCAGTTATAAATATATCAAATTTGGCTAAAAAAATCATGCAAAAAGCTTTATTGGGATGTGCCAAAATTAAAAAAATATGAAATACCAAATTAAAGTCTACCATGATGACAGGCTCATCGAGATGATTGAAATACATATATAATATGCCTAAGCTACTAGTGTTCTATCTATCAAACCCGCATATTATCAGGATATCCGAATCCAAATCCACTTCACGCCATACTGGATTCGTATCCGACATCCGCGACTGCACCAGTTTAACATCTGCATTCGGATCCAATTTCTATTTAGATGTGGATATTAAGTATTTGGATTCAAAAAATCTAGATTCGGTAGCTGGATAATCTGACCGAATTCATCTCCGCTTTCACCCTATCTAATGCAAAGCAAGCAAATCAACCAAGTGATGAAACGGCCGGTTTCAGAGTGGCAAATATCCTTATACTAGAGTTTTGTTGTATATTCAGTATCGCATTGCGGACAATTAAACACTCAACTCATAAGAATATAAAAGTAGAACAAACGACACAAGATGTAGTCCCAAGTTTCCTCTCAATATTATTGCTCTTTTCCTATAGACTTGTATGTACAATGTGCATCCCCTACCCTTCCTTATATAGGAGAGGTAGGATGCCTTCATGATAGAATAAATTATATAGGACTAAACTATGTTAATGGGCCTTATGGCCGACTTCCTCTAATGGACCTTCATTTAGGTAAAGTGTTCATATAATCGGCCTTTGTAAACGGGTCGATATACAACACTCCTCTTGGACAAATTGCCAGCCATGCTTATGCCTCATTAAAACTCCTTCCAAAAACTTAGTTGGAAAAGGTAAGAAGAAAAGAGTACATAGCTCAAGTTCTTGCCATTGCACATACTGCCCCATTAAAAACCTTCAATTGAGCAAATCTATTGGGACAAAACTAACGGAGAAAAGTACATCGTTTCATCCCAATGAACACATATGAAGATAATATATCACCCCCTAAAAACAACAACTCGTTATGTCTTCTCATACCAATACCATGGACATGTTTTTCAAAACTTGGTCCCGTAAAGACTTGTAAATAAATCCGCAAGATTTTTATTTATTTAGATTTTCTATATTTCTATATTCTCATTCTCATTCTGCTTATACGGGTAAAAATGTTTTAGGAGTAAATGATTTGTCATATGTGTTTGACATAGCTATTCTTCATTTATGCAATGGAAGCTAAATTATCCTTGTAGATGATTGTGGGAGTATTTTCCACATCTATACCATAAGACTATTGGATATGATGAACCAGTATTCCAAGCCATACACACTCATGTATCGTTTCATATAATGCAATGATATCTGAGATAGGTTTGTATATGGCACAACAGTATTTACGTAGCTGGGAAATACTTGGCTCTTTCCCACGCATTAACTACAAAGGTAAAAACTTATAGTATGCAGATGACTGAAGTTGTATTAATGTGATGCATGTAATACAATGTGTCCCCAACATGTAGTTGGCAGTTTTGATTTCATTAACAAGGGTCGAGTATCTTGACCCTCTTGATTAATGATTCAGCAAGTATATTCTGAGTATGAACATGCAGGACCAAATGTTCCACTGTTATGTCTAAGGTCATGCAATAATCATTAAATGCTTTTTGAGGTAAACTCTAAAGTATTATCCATTTGTATGGACTAAATTTAGCTCTTAGCATAATCATCTGTGAAATCAGCTTGGCCAAGGCATAATTCCTAGTAGATAATAGACATGCATGTGTCCACCGAGTGGATGCGTCTATTAGTAACACAAAGTACCTGAATGGCCTAGACATATATATATCCCCTTGAATTCTCTCAAGGAAATCAGACAATTCAACCTTACTATTATGATACAAGGAGCTCATAATCAACTTTCCTTTCACACAGGCCTCACAAATTTTGCTAAATCGAGGATGTCTTTGGACTTTAAGTTGTGGCTAGTAGAATGCTTTAATATCCAACGCATCATATTATCTCCAGGATGACCTAGATGTTCATGCCACGTTCTAAATATCTCTGAGTCTTTCACCTGGATATTCATTGCAACATATGCTTCATCATGCTTAATAATCATTTAGCATAATCAAGAGGAAAAATGGGATGCTTTTCTAGAGTTTCCTTTCGATATCCTTCTTTCTTAGTAATGAGAATGTACTCACGGCCATTCTCTTCCTTTATTTTTACATGGAAACTGTTATTACGGATATCCTTGAAACTTAGTAGAGTTCATGTAGATTCTGAGAATAATAATGCATTCTCAAATATTATTTTCGTTCCCACTAATAACATTGTCGTAGCTCTTCCCAACCTCGTAATATTACCATAGTTGTTAGCTATGGTCACAATATTGCCACTTCGAGTGGAAAGTTTGGAAATACTTCATATCCCTAAGGATTGAATTTGTAGTACAATTGTCCACAAGATAAAGTTCATGTTCCCTCTCCATTGATCGTACTTCAACAATTCTATAAGCAAAAGATAAATAATTTGCATGAATTAAAAACATTGCATACGCATAAATGCAAATATAAAACATGCACACAAACTGGAAATACTTTAGTTAACTCATGAACTAAATATTACAATGAGTAACTTTAATTTCTAATAGTTATATTGCTGACTAACTTAGGGTCAAACAAATTTTTGTGTCTTATGTAATAACACCATCCTAAACATGTTATGAGCTGTCTTCTAAATTTTTAAGGGGAAAATGAAGATTAATTCTTAGGACTCATCCTCCTCTGGAAGATCATGCATGCTTAATTCCCAGTTTGAGTAGCCCCTTGTTGACTATCTCCTTGGTTCCTGCTACCATTTGCTTCATTTGTAGGGGTGTAATTAGGAGATCCTCTGATGATTCTCCTGGCCCTACGATTACCTCTTGTTCCTCTCCTATTGAACCTTTGCCCAATTGCTCCACCAATCCTCCCTAAACTAGAGCTAGAATTGGAAGGCCTTCTGAGGCGTAGTCCTCCAACACATTCTATCTCACATAGAGCACCCAAAAGGTGGTAGTGGTTCCCAAAATTCCTCTCCCTCATAAGCATTGCGAGTGAAATATTCTCAAGATGGAGATTTTGAAGAGTATACTCAATCAGTTCATCTTTAGGCATGTCCCTCTCCAACATCCTTAAGGTACTTACAACTTTCATGAGATCCACATTGTATGATGTCACAGATTCATAATATTGAGTCCTCATACTCATATAATTGTTGTAACTCTTACTAGAGAGTGTTGTCTATGCACAGTGTCAAACCTCTCATTCAAATTTTCCCAGAGTTCACAGGGATGTCATAGCAATGAGCTCATAATTCAAGTTCATATAAAAGTTGCATGCCCATTTGGCTGAAGTGCCTAATAGAGGTCTTTGTGTAGTTTGATGCACCCTAGCTTCACCACCCAAAAGAGATAATTGTTGTAGTTGGTGAACCCTAGCCCAATGATAGACGGTGTGGAGGCGATGGCCGATCGCAAAAGGTGAGACCATGATGACAATGGCGCATGCAGGTGTGCCCTTGCCGGTGGGTTGGGGGCGATGGCGTCTTCGACCGTAGCGCCAACAGCGATTTCTGAGGCACACGCTTGATCAACTTGTCGACCCGCGACACGGCGCGCACGGCGCAGTCTAGGGCAATCGATCGCACACGTGGAGGCGTTTGATCTTGGTGATGACCAGCAAGACGCACTCGGGCGTATGGCCATTCAACTCGGTTGGCTAGTGGCGGACCATGGAGGCAACAAATGGTCCGCGGGGTGATCGGCGCTACGTCGCCGAGGCAACGCCGATCGATCTCGATGACAAGATGCTAGCACGTATGTGGAGGCGTATGGCTAGTCGACCAGGGGAATGGCATGGTCAGCATGCACACGGGGGGCATGCGCCTGGCTTCTTGCGATAGGAGAGGGAGCAGCGATCGTGGATAGAACTAGAGCCAATCTACAAACAAAAACATCACCAAAAAACATGAATTGATAAGATAGATCAAAGACAACTTAGCGATAGTGTTATCGTGCTTTTAATGTGTTCTATATTCTGGGTCACATTGCCGACGATCAAACACTCAACTCATAAGAATATAAAAGTAGAATAGGAGACACAAGATATAGTTCGAAGGTTTCTCTCGACTTTATTGTTTTTTTGCCCTAGACTTATGTGTACATTGTGTAGCCCCTACTCTCCTTATATATAGAAAGGTGGGATGCCTTCGTGATAGAATAAACCATATAAAACAAAACTACATTAATGAGTCTCGTGGACCAGCTACCCCTAACAGGTCTTTATTTAGGTAAAATATCCATACAATCGGCATTTGTAAACAAGGCGATATACAATAGTTTTCATGCTTTATCAGTTCTACTTCCAATTGCAGATTTGATCGGTGAGACATGTAGATCCAAATATCCAATTCTGCATTTTGAGAAAGTTCGTCTTCAGATAAGCGAATGACTTCTCCCAGTGTCTCTTCTACCGCGTTACCACGTATGCATGATCTGGGTACAGAATTAATTAAGCAATTCATTCCATGCTTAATATGGCAATCATGGACAAAAATCCTGCATCCTTAGCTCTGAAGAAACGGAAAATTTGATGCCTTGCTTCTTTTTTTTCTGTCTCCATCCGGACTGATACAACCGGGGGAGTACTTAATCTGACAAAAACCAATTCGCGCGTTCATAACGAACGGCTTTATTTAATTGCATGTCACCATTTTCTAACCCATGGTAGATGCTAATAACCATCGTCCATCGATGGTTAGCCCACCCGTGGATCCTGACTTACTTTGAGGCGAAGAGTTGGTTTGCTGTAGCTGTCATACGATTTCATCGCTTTCTGGCAGATGAGCGGTAACAAGGGATAAAGACTACAAATCGATAGGATGAATCTTGATTCTTGAACATATTGTACAGTCGAATGTGTACAGCATTTTGTGTTTCAGCAAGTTTCGATGTGATGCTGATTGCTGAATTAAGCTAGGCGCGTTCATTTCAATTATAAAGTCGATCAGTTGCCTCCTGGATGGTTCCATCTGGAACAATTAACACTAGCCTCATAGGCGCGGCGCCACGCCGCGCCAGCCACCGTGTGTACCGAAGTAAAAGAGGCGATAATTCGTGAGGACTTTTTTTAAAAAAATTGAGGGCACATATGTATTTTTGAAAAAAGGCAAAGGTCTTTTTCGTAAAAAAGCAAGGGCCTGTACGTAACTAAACGAGGACCCGTACGTAATTTAGAAAATGTGGGGCGCAATCCTGCAAAGTACACAAAATTTCGGTGAAGTAGAGGGGTGTTTTCGCAAAAAAAACGTTTTAAAAAAAACTGCCAGGGACCTTTTCGCGAGGAAAAAGGACCTTTACATAATTTTGGAAAATACAGGACTTTTTCGCAAAAATAGCTCCCGACCGCACGAATTTCACAGCCACGCACCGGCGGGACGCGCCATGGGCGACGTGGCGCCCCTCCACGCGTTTCCCCGGCATAATAGGGGGAGTACTAGCTGCATATAAGCGCGGCGCACGCCGCGCTAGCTACCGTGTAGACCAAAGTAAAAGAGACAATAATTCGAAGGGGTTTCATAAAAAAATCGAGGGCACATGCGTAATTTAGGAAAAAACAAAGGTCTCTTTCGATAAAAACCGAGGACCTGTAAGGACCAGTACGTAAGTAAATAAGGGCCTATACGTAATTTTGGAAACCCGCGGGGCGCTATCAAAAAATTTTCCAGGAAAAAAACCTGTAGGGGTTTTTTTGAAAAATTCAGGGACCTTTTCGCGAAAAAAAAAACCTTTCCGTAATTTCGGAAAAACAGGAGGGAATGGCCTCCTCCGGCCGTACCAAAAACCGGGCGCCACGCACCGGCCGGCCGAGGGAGGGGGGCGACGTGGACACGCTGGGGGCCGGAACCCCAGGTTTGTATAGTTGATGATACGGGCTCTAATCGACGATCGAACTCGTGTGCTCTACTACGCGGTAACGACGAACGAGTCTCTCTTTAAAGGCATCTAGAGCATCAGTTAAGCTCGTGGTGTAGCGTGTATCCGAAAGCACATTTCTTGACTCCTCCATGTCGACGCCACACCGCCCAAACTAAAGTCAATTATGAGCCCTAATTAAAGTCTAAACTAACCCAAGTGCAGTGCAGATGGTGCCATTGGACCGAATCATGCTGCTCCTCCCTAATAAATACATGTGCCTGCCCAGCTCGTATCCATCGCCACACAAGAGCACAACTCACTTCTTCTTCTTAAGAGATAAGTTTCTCTTGATCAGCTAGCAAGCTAACTAGCCATGGCTGAGGAGAAGAAGCACCACCACCTGTTCCACCGCCACAAGGACGGGGAGCAGGAGAACCCTGCGGAGGTGGACTACGAGAAGAAGGAGAAGCACCACAAGCACATGGAGCAGCTCGGCCAGCTAGGAGCCGTAGCCGCCGGCGCCTACGCTCTGGTACGCCTGTGGTCGAAAATCGCAGTACTCCTTTACAGGACTCCATTTGTTTTCATGCTTAATTCGTTGAGCTAGCAAGATGTTGATGCGCATGTAATTTCAGCACGAGAAGCACAAGGCGAAGAAGGACCCCGAGAACGCGCACGGGCACAAGGTGAAGGAGGAGATCGCGGCGGTGGCCGCCGTGGGCTCCGCGGGGTTCGCGTTCCACGAGCACCACGAGAAGAAGGACGCCAAGAAGCACGCCCAGCACTGATCGAGCTGTGAGCCTGTGATCGTTGCGCGCCTGCCGCGATCGCTGCCTGTGCCTGTGGTTCATTGATTAGTAACGTTGATGCTTCGCTTCCTCGTTCTTGCGTGTATCCGTGTCTGCGTGAGGCCACGCCGCCACGGACTGCTTGCTAGTTTCCTGCGTGCTATATAGGGCGCCTCTTCTGTCCTCTGCCCACTGAGTTTGAAATAATAAGTGTGTTTGCACTGCACAGTTTGTGTAATATATATACGTTCTTAAACAGTGGCGAAGCCAGAAATAAAATTGAGGGCAAGCTGAATCATTCATCGAACTAAACTAAGTTGGTACAAATATAGTTTTTTACCCTTATAGAACTTCAAATTCATACAGAAATAATATAATTGAGACAAGCAACGAAAAACAGATAAATACAAAGTAGATACCTTGATAATAGAAAGCGCATACCCAAGAATATATAATTATTCTACTATAAGTGCGGAGTAGCGATAAGTCAACTATGTATGAAACATATGAAAATTAGTGATATAATAGAAAATTGTGAATGACAATGAAATTTTAGATCATATGAAACACACCATAAATAAACTAATTTCAATCACGAGACAAATTTGAATCACGGGGCAAATGCATTCTACGCGACTTCATGCCTTGGAAGTGGTTTTTGATTTTATCATCATCAATACTTTTAAAGATCTTTCACTCAGTGTAGCACACAATCAAGTCATTGACCCACTTATCAGCTACTTTATTGTGTAAGACTGTTTTAATAATATTCATTACTGAAAATATTCTCTCAACGTATGTCGCTACACCGAAAGTATCAATGTCAACTCGATGACGCGATATACCAACGAGAAAGTTCTATCTTTTCTTGTTTGAACCATCAATTGAGCAAGTTTTGATATATCATGACATCCATTGAATCCTTCATTTTTTTCTAATGTTGAGAATGAAGGTTTGAAACTGATTTCTTAACAAGAGCCGATCAGCATCCGTGAAATCATCAGCATAAATCTCAGCAAGCCGAACAATTATATCAACATCAAACTTAGAGAAGGAGTCGCTTGGATCAAGACAAGACATGCATACCAACAACTCCAAGAAAACTTCATTAAATCGATGATTTATCTCATTCATAATTACATCAATAGCAACATTAAAAATGTTAACTTTGTAATAATGATGTTAAGTCAGTTTATCCTTCTGACGTACTGATTTACTCATAACTCCAATCGGATCTTTCATATTTAGCACATCAATCTCATATGTTTCACAAAAGTTTTTAACTTGGTTGAACAATGTCTCCTACCCATTGTCTCTCATATCTTAAAAGCGTTGTTTCACATCCTATAATAAGCCATAGCTTCAACAATATCTTGATGCTTCCTTTGCAAAGCAAGTGATAGCTCATTTGTAATACTCAACATCATTATTAAGAAATGCATAATGAATACAAATTCAAAACATTCCATCTTTTTTAGCAAACATGTTGCTCCATCATGACTTGAGTGTTGACAAGCATCTTTACTTACAAGCTCAAGCACATCCACTACTGCCTCCCACATTTGATATATGCAAAGCAAAGTTTTGATATGTGAGCGCCACCGAATATCTCCAGGTCTAACAAGTCCAACTTCCTGATGCAGTCTTGTCCCAGCTGAAACCAAACCATTCTCTAGCTTCTCCAACAAGACTATATGATGTTTTTAATCAAGGCATCTTTTTTTACAATATGAACTCACAGCAGTCACTATCAGGGGAACATAGTTAAAGAAATCTACAATAGCTCTACTACAACTTGCCATAGTGACAACTACCAACTGTAACTGGTGGGCGAAGCATTGAACATAGAAAGCATTAGGATTATTATTCCAAATAAGTTTTTGCAATCCATTAAATTCATCTCTTATATTTGAAGCTCCGTTATAGCTCTGCCCACTCAGCTTGAAATAGGCAAGCCATGTCGAGTAAGCAATCCAACCAAAACTTCTTTCAGTGCTACATATGTACAATTTGTGATATGCACAATGGCAAGAAACATTTCCATCACTTTTCCTTGATTGTTCACAAATCTGCATAAATTATACGATTATAAAATGTAATGGTAGAATAAAACAACGATGCATAAATGATGTGGAACTATAATTAACCTCACAATCACCACCATTTTCTCCTTTATTGATACATCTCTGGACTCATCAATAAGGACTACAAAATTTCTATCTCCAATATCACCTTTAATCACTTCTGTGACCTCTCGTGCACAACATTTACAAAGCTCTTTTTGAATATCTAGAGAAATCATAACTTCATGCCCTGGAGCTGTATCAAATGCCACCTTCAACTCTTTGAAATTTCCCTTGTTGATGAAGTAGAGGATTCATCATGTCCTCGAAAAGCTTCACCTTGAGCTATAAGATCTCTTGCACAATTTAAAGATGCAGTTAAACGAATTTTGTATGCAATTTCAGCCTTCTTACTATAAGTATTGATTTTGCTAGACACACTTAACCTTTGATTTTTGAAGTCGTCACAAAGACCCCTTGCAATATGTTGGAAACTATTTGTACCACCAACATGTTTATTGAAAGCATATAAAGCAATCTTCCAACGAGAGAACCCAGCCTTCGTAAATACATCACTTCCAAATGTATTGGGTTATGCTGGTTTCTTGAAAACAAAATGATAGAAATAAAAGGTGGCATCCTTTTCCACACTATATTCCAACCAATCGAACTTATTATACCATGATTCTTGAAAGGACCGCATCTGTTTGCCATCCAATGTATGTGGAAATGATTATCCAATTACTCGAGTAGGGCCATTCAATAAATATTTCCTTCTCACTTGATCTCTAATTTTGTTAGCATAACCTTCAATTGGTATGCATTGTGCCAGATCGACAATAATTTCCTTTGGATTAAATTCTAATCAAAGCTTTTTTGGTTGAGTTGTACTCTCATTGGTTGGATATGAACTATTTGAATTACTTGCGAAATAGTTACACAAAGTTCGTTTCTCCATTATAGCATCTATAAATAAATTATTAATTTCTATCAATAGATAGATATAAATATATAAATTAATTATAAGGACTAAACTAACTATATACACTGAATGTGAAAGTCTAAACTATAAACTCTACAATACTTAATTGATAAGGAAGGAACTGGAGAAAAATTACTCACTCTCTGCAGACGAGAGACGGCTGACCGACTCCCCTTATTTCCCTCTCCAATCTCACCAAGATGCTGACTCACTCGACTCCCCCTATTTCACTGATTGCCTGATTCACTCTCGAGTGATTCCAGTCTCCAATCTCCTCTGCCTCTCAACTCTCCGCCTCTCTCAATATCAGTCTCACTCTCAGTCGCTCACTCACTCAAACTCCAGTCTCTGGCCTCCGGGACTCGGTCACTCAGTCTGAGTCCTCGTCTTCTCCAGCCTCTAGGTGACCAGGTAGGCAGCAACGTAGGGCGTGGCCACACAGCCAGCCTGCTACTCGGTGCTCCTCCACGGTGTCGCCCACACTCACGAGCGGTGGCTCAGCCCTTGCCACCCCGGTCTAGCTCCCCCTGCCCCAGCTCGGCCCCTCTCGCCGCCCCAGTCCGACTTCCCCCGGCACCCGCAGCCCTGACCCCAGTTCAGGCGATCAGCTTCCCCTTAGCTGGTGGCTCAGCCAGCTCACCGCCAGATCTGGCTACCTCAACTTTGGTCCTGCTCCCCCAGCTTCCGTTCGGCTTTGATGGCACCCCCTTCTACACGCGCGGTGTGCCCTCGCCCGGTTGCCCCTAGCCCCCCTCTGTGTTGTGGCAGCTCGGCGTGTCTCTCCTCTGGGAAGTGGGAACTAATTACTATCACTAGGTTTGTGAGTTGGAGTGGGTGTTTTAGTGGGCCGATGAGATGAATTTATTGGGCCTCTTAAGGACGGTGGTTTGCCCACTTGACTAGGCTTTTTTGTTGTTTTTGTTAGGCTTTTCTCTATGTGTCGACGTCGCCACTGGTCACCGACCACCGCAGGCACGCACGCGTAGGGGGGTGATGAGGACATCTCTATTACACATTCTTCATCCACTCCAAGTGTGCATGACAAAGCTAGTGATGAGACTCCAAAAGGTCTATGACAAGAGTAAGAGCTAAGCTACTTCAACAACATGTACTTTTATTTCTTAGAGAGTCTTCTATTATGTTAGATGAGAATAGCATACTACCTAATGCAAATATGTTATGTATTCTCAGTTTTGAAGCAACAGAAGATCAAGTGGAGAAGGACCAAGTGGCCACGAGTCATGACAAGAAGAGTCCATGCGGGCAAGGAGCTAATCAACGGAAGGCCACGTGATCACATATCTCATGGCGTGCACAAGATGTGGCCTGCGTCCAAAGGGTGACCGAGTCCAACTCAATCTCGGTCTTGTAATAGGATAGGGGCTTAGCCCGAAAATAAAGGAAACAGATTGCTAAGTTTTAAGAATTGGAATAGGACACCTTGACTGAATAAGGGATTGATTCGACCAAGACTTTCCTTGCGTGAGTTCGGGGAGGCACTATAAAACCCCCTTGTATCCCCTTTGTTTTGCTCAGACCACGTTTGAGAAAAATCAATCTACTAAAGTTTTCGAGTTTAGCATTGCTGCCGAAGGAGTGTTTTCTTCAATTAAGATCGTTCAGCCTTTCCGTTGGGAATTGGGTGCACGATAGATCTTCGCTTGGTGGTCGGCGAAATCAACACGAGTGTGTTTTGGCGGATTAAAGAGTGTTCGTCCCTTGCATTGGCATTGGAGGATCATTACAATTCATCAAGACTCCTGTGAGTATCCATCCTACGTCGAGAAGATCGGGCGACCCCGTATCAGGGGGTTGAGGGCGCCAGCGGGGGAGGTGAGGCTCAAGCCTTGCTAAGCCTCCTGGCTTCGCCCTTGTTCTTAATTACTCCATTCGTTCCACAATATAAGGCCTCATTCCTTAGAAGCGTTGTCCCACAATATAATTCAATTGTGGAGACTAAAGATGTAGTTATTACAATATTTCTACCATATACCTCTATTTTAATACTAAAAAATAAGTGAATAATTGTAGTATGCCATTTAATAGGGGGTATGCATGTCTAATGGTATTAACTTTTTCTTAAATTTAATATCTCTTTGATATGTGCACATGATGGGTTGTGAACTTATATTGTGGGACGACGGAGTAGTTGATTTCCACTTGCATTGAACTACACATGCTACAATCAATCCATCGGTGGATACAAGTTTACTCTAGGAGTAGTGGTGAAACCAAGATGAAAATTGAGGGTGGGCTCAACAGGGTAAAATAAATTGACACAAATATAGTATTTTACTTTTGTGCAATCTAAATTTTTACATGAATAAAAGAGAAGTAAAGCAACAAAAGAGAGAAATATAACAAAAGTACCTTGGTAATGGAAAGCGCATCCCAAAAATATAAAAATATGCTTCTAGTGAGTAAAGATCTGTTATCTGCGTATCAAAAATAGCAAAATTAGTGAAATAATAACAAATTATAAATGAACATGAACATTCAAAATAAATGAAACACACCACTCTAAGTATTCTGGTTATTTTTCTTCTTTCTTGCCCCAAAATCCTATGTGAAAAGGTTGGAATGCCCCTCTTCTTTCCTCCCCTCTTCATCTTCTTCGCCTGTCGGCAAGCTGAAACTCCTAACGTCAATGGTTGTCTGGAATACCACCAAAAATTTTCTCAGATACTCAATCTACCATTCTCGTTTATTATCTCATCACTGACGTTAGTGTTTCCCTCCTTGCTAGAGTTACCTCATCGAAAATTTTCCTCAGTTATTGTAACGACCCTAATTTTGAGAACAAGGTCGTCGTTCTTCTCACAATAACCCAGGAGTTTAGTTGTAGACAGAGAGGGTATCATACCTGCTCACGATCATTTAAAAAGGATTAGCTTGATTAAAATATGACCTAACAGTCAACTTTAAAAACTTAACAAGCGTGCAAGCCCAAAACTTACATTCAACAGAACCGAAGAAATTCTCACATGACTGCTTGAGTGCGGTTGTAAACCTAACACAAAAGCTGAAGTATCCTTTCTTCTTCTGGTATCTGTTTTGATGAAAATAAGTAAGATTGAGTACACTAGCTACTCAGCAAGCCATATGGAAAAATACTATTTAACTAATTGCTAGTATTTCAAGAGATGGGATGTGTTGGTTTTATTATTAAATTTATGGATGCAGTTTTATTTGTAAACAATTTTCTAAAGGACAAAAGTCAAGTTCTTAAAGAAAAGGGGGTTCAACCAACTCACTTACCAATTTAAAATCCCATCAAAGCTATTATGCCTTGTTATTGGAATTACCCATGAGACACAGCTCCATTGACCGAGAGCACGATGTATTGCAGCCAGCTACAGTACATTTCAGTCATAAGCCATCTTTTTCAACCCAACTGAACGGGCTATTATAAGCTCTTAATTAATTGATTTCCACTTGGATTGGACTGTTCATGCTACAATCGATCCATTAATTATTGGTGGATATATGTTTACAGTAGGAAAGTCTCTCTTTTTCTTTTTTTCCTTTTAAAGTTAGGGTGTCGTTGCTCTACGTGTGGGTGGGGATCAAACCCCAAAATCCCACATTGGTGCACCCCGCACTCCTCCATCCCAATACATCCATCCTGCTTGTTTGTGTGCTTAATTCCTTTAGGAAAAGAAGGCTCTTCAAACTCTAATATTTTGCATTTACACATTACTATTACTATTTGAGAGAGATTATACATCTTTGCTACTTAAAAAGAAGCAGTTGGTGGTGATTCATTCTCCCCTCCCCTCTCCTTATACGACAACATGTGGGTTTCCTATGACATACAAGCATTTTTAAGAACTAATTTCTCAACAAAATACAATTGTTAGTCTACTGTTTTCAAAGATTGAAGTTAAAATCCATCACCTCCACATCATGTGCGTCACAAAACTGTTTGATAGACTTGTACAAGGCTGAATCAAGGCCGAGGGGCAACTAGACCTTGTAATCAGCCATAACACCAGAGGTCCATACTGTGCTCTCCTTACTATCCAAGTCACCAAATTCACCAATTGCTACATGCACTTATGGTTGCATATACATGCACTTTTAAATACTTTAAAACTACGTTAATTAATATGAGTGCATGCACTAGGTGATTCATGCTGCTCAACTTTGATACACACACGTAAAGGCTTGATTTTGTATATTTCTTGTACAAAAGAACATATTTACATCTCTTTTACTCAGAGATACGGTGCTAGCAGCAGATTTTAGACATGGCAGAGTCCGAGCACGACGTTGGAATGTGCGATGTGAGTTGGGGTGTGGTTGCTGAACTGAGGATGTGGCGCAAGGAGGTGGTCTCGACTAGATTAACGTCGATGTGAAGGGCACGATATTGGTGAAGGTTAGGTAATGATAATATTGAGGTGTGCCATGATCCGAGTATGACGATGCTAGTTTAACACATTGGGTTAGACGGAGACTAGCTTCCTTGGCAAGACGAATCTGGCAGTAATAGGGAATAGTTAGGCTTTGATCCTGGAGCAAAGGTAGGGACATGGGTCACTGCGACGGAGCTGTGCGCGTTGAATGCCACAGCGAAGGCATGAACACGTGCTAGGGCAAAGCTCAGCCGAGTGCCATGGTGCATCCACGACGCATCCAGGTGGGTGGTGCAGACAGAGCCTGATGACAGTTAATCGATACATTGATTTAATACGAAAATTTTAATCTATAGCAAAGCATAGGCATTGAAATAGTTACTATTATGTGCACTGAGTCGTTGTTGAGTGTCCCCTTCTTTTCAACTTATAACCTATAGCTTATATTTTCTCTTGAACAAATAAATAGGACGGCTTTTCCACTGCCTTTTTTGTAACGGCTTATTAGGATAGCCTTTTTGAAGCGGCTTATCGGTATTTGATTTATTCGCACAAACACTCACACTAAGACTAAAAACCATCGACCACAGTCGAAAAGAACCCAACAATTGACGCCAAGTTTGTTTCTGCTTATTTTAGCTTATGGCTTATGACTTCTCTCGAACAAACAAACAGGGCGGCTTCTCCATCGCCGTTTTGAAGCGTCTTATCTGGATAGCCTTTTAGAAGCGGCTTATCAGCTTTCGATTCATTCGCACGAGTACTTGTATTAGGATCAAAAGCCATAAGGCGCATCCATAAGGTACAGCTCAAAAGAACAGGCCTTAACAGCTTATGGCTTCCTCCGAACAAACAAACAGGGCGGCTTCTCCATCGCCGTTTTGAAGCGTCTTATCTGGATAGCCTTTTAGAAGCGGCTTATCAGCTTTCGATTCATTCGCACGAGTACTTGTATTAGGATCAAAAGCCATAAGGCGCATCCATAAGGTACAGCTCAAAAGAACAGGCCTTAACAGCTTATGGCTTCCTATCAGTATGCGGTTTGTTCGCACAAACATTCACGCTAGGGTTAGCCATCAGTCAGAGCTATATATAAGATATAAGCCACAACCGAAAAGAACCACCCTTCTGGTAAATTTTTACAAATTAATTAATGACAACTCTGGTAATTGAATTAGAAGAAGAAAAAGGACCCAACCTACATACAATAGTCCAACGATATCAATGTGTTCTAAGACACTGCTTCTCCGGTAAAGCTAAACACCCACCTGCACTGCAACGCAATCCCTAGTTTCTATGGTTCCTTTTTCGCGCGCCTATAAGAGCAGTGACGATGTTCGAATTGTACTACTCTCTCTGATTTTAAATATAAATTATTTTAGACAATGATATGGTCTCTAAAGTGACACTTTAACAATTAATTTCTATAACAATATAGTATTTCACATAAAATAATTATATATTATAAAAAATATATTTTGTGATAAATCTAGAAATACCAATTTCGTGCTATGAATCTTGATATCTTTTTACATATTTACGATCAAACCTCAAATTCTAAGACGACTTACCTTTGGAATCGAATGTAGCAGTAAGTTTTGTTTATGTCAGAGCTCCCTCAAACATATCCTAACAAAACGTTGCAATGATTCGTCTCATTATAAGCGCGTTAGTATACATACACCCATATCATGACACCACGATTGAATCCTTTTTTTAGCGCCTTGTCTGTGTTTGTATCTTGTTTGGACGATGTGCAACGCACGCTTCCTAACGGACCGTCCCGCCCCTCGTCATACGAGCGCGCACACTCAGTGCAAAAGGTACTGTTTAAAAATGTTATAGCTTTATTTTTTAATCGCGGATTTTGACGTTTAGCTGATTATGAGATAGATTGAGTAAGGTATATATTTATGTTAAGAAGCCACTCTATTCAAAATGGTTCATACAAAGAACTTGTACAAATGACTTATAGAAACCATATGAGAAGTCACTCCGTTCGCCATGCTCAACTTAGTTTATTTTATGGCTTATGTTTTTTTAACAGAATCGACTTATTTTACACTATAACCACTAATAGTTTTTTAACGTAATTAGATTTAAAAAAATTAAAAATAAAAAAACAGATTAGCCCATCACATATAATGCAAATGAATACGGAAGAAAAAAAAGAAGAGGAAAAAATGCTCAAAAAACTAAAAGGTTAGAAAAAAAAAATACAAAACTAAAATAGTGAATTAGAAACCAAAAGTTAGAAGCTAAAACCGAAACGAATGAAGCAGTTACCGACTTTTAAAAGCCAAGAAGCTGTTTGAAAAAAAAAACTGATATGTAGGTGATAACGGAAGAGGGGTATGGTTATATGATCCGATACACAATAAAAACTCATGAGTACTATTTGTATGTACTTTTAGTGGATTTGACACTGTTGTGCTTGGTATTTACAAAAGTAGCAGTATGTGCATCCTATTTGCAGAAATATCGCTTTTGTCGTCCGGTGGGCGGGTGGCAGCGTCGACGAGGCCACGAGTCGCGGGGCCACCAGCGGCAAGCGCCTGCCGCCCTGCCAGTAGACGACAGGTAGCCTGCCACACGACCAAGAGACGGCAGGCAGGCCTGCTGCCCAGTGAGGGGATGGCAGGTGATTAAACTGGCTAATTAGCCGGTTTAATACCTGCCGTTGTGTCGGAAGGCTGTACATAAATTTTCGTAATTTTTTGAGCTCATTTGATATATTTAAAAATTTAAACAAACATTAAATGAAAAAAATTAGGGCATGTAATTAATCCAGCTAATCAGCTGGCTTAATCACGTGCCATCCCTTGGCCGGGCGGCAGGCTGCCTGCCGTCCCCTGGCAGGGTGGCTCGCCGTCAGCGGCCCCGCCACGTGTTGCCTTTCCGCCGTTGTCGTCCGCCTACCAAACAATAAAAGTGACATTTCTATAAATATATTATACATATTATTATTTTTATAAATACCATACACAACAACGTTAAATTCGCTAAAAGGTTCCAATTGAGCACCATGTCTACATACGGATGGACTTGCTGGTACAGCTTTAGCACGGCTCCATTCTGCTGTCGGGCTATCGGGTTCAGATGATTTGTGAGGACACCGAGATGCTGGATAGTGGAGAGCAGTGACCAACCCAGCCAGCCGAGGTGAGTTGACAGTGGTCAGTGGGGTGGGTGCGCCCTCGGACTGCACGGGCGCGCAACGGAATCCCTTCCCGCTCGGATCTAAGCAAGAGACGCGACCAAGGCAAAACGGAGCCTACCCCTCCCCACGCTGCGCTGCACAGGCACACCACACTTCCACCCCGCTCTTCTCTTTGTCCGTGTCGTACATCAACTCGTGATTTTGCTAACTCCAACCATCTACTTGAACACAACATTAAGGCCCCCAAAGATTGGCTCCAAACCAAATCCACATGGGAAAGATTAGCGCAAATCTAGCCGCCGATTATCATAACCGTTCTCCATCATTCTCGAAAGCTACTGGTTAGACCTCATTTAGACTACGATTAATAACTTTTGATTATAGTTGTTAATTTTTTATCTGTATTTTGAGATAGCGATAGATAATAGAGCTGTTGACGTGGATGTTTCGGTGAAACCAAAAACCATAAAAAGTTAAAACGAACATGACCAATGGTTGTAGCTTCTCCAAAAGGCTGCTACGAAAAACGAGGTGTATAAACACCGCTCGGTTAGGCTGAAAAGCTGTGACTTATGACTGAAATTGCACTGTAGCCACTAAATTTTTACTGTAGCTGAAGGTAGCTTATTTAGTGTAATTAAATTTAAAAAATCTAAAAATAGAAGAAAAAAAATATGTTAGCTCATTACGGACAATGCGAACGAATGTGGTAAAAAAAGAACCAGCAAAGAAGCTCAAAAAAGCTAAATGTTCAGAAAAAGGTGAAATTTATGAATAGTTAAAAATAAATCAGAAGTCAGAAACTGAAGCTGAAATGAGTTGAACAAACCGGCTTACAAGCCGTATAAAACGGGGACTCGTTAGTTTGCTACAGGCTTTACTTGCTTAGCTCTACTCTTGTGCCTATTGGGCTTTGGGCTTTGGGCTTTTTGCTTTTTAGCCTGTAGAAACACCCGTAGAATGCACCCCACCCCTATGTGCCCCCCTTCCCTCCCTCCTTGAATCTTTTGACAGCCTCTGCTTGCTTGCACCACGGTCACTTCTCACTTGCAAGCTTATACAAGCCAGCAAGAACAACGCCACCGCACACTGCAAGAGCTGAAGCAGCAGAGAAGAACCGCGAAGAAGGAAGAGATGGGAGCTGCGACATTGCGCAGCGTGCGGTGCTACTGCTCGCTCCTCGCGTTGCTGCTCTGCTTCCGGTTCTTCCGTCCATCGCAAGCCTTCAAGGTACGCACAGTCGCACGCTGCATGTCCGGTCGTCGAGTCGCATTATCATCATTGATGCGTGCGCGTGTGCAAGCTGTTAACGAGAATGCCGCATTGATTTGTGGCGGCAACGCGCGTGCTCAGCTGCGTGGTGGCTATGACGACGAGAAGGCCCCGCTGGCCGTCATCGTGCCTGATCCTCGCCGCGCCCCGCCGGTGTCCGGCGCAGATGGCGACATGCGGCCAAGGCTGCCGACGGAGCGCCGGCGCGCGGCGGGCGAGGAGAGGCGCGGCACGCACGCTCGGCCGCCGCCGCAGCCTTGCTTGCGCCGGGCGGGCGCCGGTGCGGGCCCCAGCCTTGGTGGAGCGCCGCGACGGACTCGGGAGCGCGCGGCGTTCATCCGGGCAGCCCAGCCGTGCCGGTCCCGCGCGGCGTGACGGACACGCCACCATCCTGCCCATGCCCGCGCCGGCGACAAGCGGCAGTACCATCGGGTCGAACACCGACACTCCACATAGCTTTACCTCTCTTTCTTGCTCCTTTCCTTTCCCTTCTTTCTAGTATTTAACTTCTTTTCAAACAGTAGTAACTTTTAAAAGTGTCTCCTCACTAAAGCTTTAACCTCCTTTGCTTTCGTAATCCCTTTCGCCATTTCGATCTTCTTGTTCTTTCTCTAACTAGTTTTTGTTTCCTTGGCGATTATTTTTTTGCATGCAGGACGTGGGAGCAGCTGCCTTGGTTCGAGTCGGTATGGTGCAGGAGGGAGCGGCGGAGGTGGTGGTGAAAGTGCTCCGCAGGGCGGTGGCGAGGAGGGGGAGGAGAAGATGGGGGAGGGCCTCTCCATGTCTCAGAAGCTCACCCTCGCCTACGCCGTACTCATCGGTGGTAACGCCGCAAGATTCTCTTTTTTTCGTAGTGACACTTCAAATTCCTTGGATTCGAATAAAGTGTATCCTTTTCTTTGCGATCCGTCCTGGATCAATATAAGCCAATGTGGTCCGCATTGTATTGGTACTCAAGTTCGATTTGCGGAGAAGGTCAAATGGGCAACAATGGGCGGCTCTGTTGGGTGTTGAAGGTCAAATGGGCAACAAGCCAACAATGGGCGGCTCTGTTGGGTGTTGTTCTTCAACTCCACTTCATTTTCCTCCATTGTTTCAATGCTCAAACTCTCCCTTTGAGATGGAGATAAGTTGGCCATTATCGATCCCACTGGGAATGTCTGGGCATTGCGCATTCTAATTCCTTAGCAAGTGATTGCTCGCTGGGGTTATTGGGTGCATTTGAACTTCTGACTACTGGATTATCCCCAATTTGTTAGATGACACATATTTCTTGGCTATCATGTGTTAGTATTGAAGAATTCTGCTTGTGCAATGGTCAATGGAGAATTGGAGATGAGATTAACGTTTAGCAGTTCACGCAAACTTTGGTAAAATTGGTATTTACCGATACCGTACTGAAATAAAATAGTATTTACCGATACCATACCGTATTTTCTGAATTACTAACACCGTATAAACCGAAAAAACTGTATTTACCGAACCGTATAAACCGAACGAACAACCTAACTATCGGGTTCAGTTGATTTGTGAGGACACCGAGATGCGGTGGGTCCCACATCCGACGTTGGGCGGATAGTGGAGAGCGGTGACCAACCCAGCCACCGAGGTGAGTTGACGGTGGTCGATGGGGTGGGTGCGCCTCGGACCGCACGCGCGCGCAACGGAATCCCTTCCCGCCGGATCTAAGCAAGAGACGCGACTAAAGATGGCAATGGGTACCCATAACCCGAAACCCGATGGGTAATTACCACATTATGGTACATATATGGGTTAAAATGTCTACCCATGGGTCTACTAATGGAGAAAAATAGGACCCAATGGGTACGCGGGTGTGGGTATGGTTTGACACTACCCATACCCATTACCCAATGGATACCCGAGTATTTATGGACCATCTATTTGTAGCCCAACCCATACAACAAATAATTATATTTGGCTCATCCCAATAGATGTAAACTAAAACCCTAACCCTATTCCCCAGACGGCCGCCAGACCCCAATTCCCCATTTCACAGCCTCCAAGCCGTTCGGGGCTTCGGGCGCCCTCCAAGCCGCCGCCGCCGCTCTCCAAGCCGTTCGGCGCCGCGCCTCAAGCCGTTCGGCGCCGCTGCCCTCGTGCGTTCGGCGCGCGCGCCCTCAAGCCATCCTTGCCACCTCTCGCCAAGCCACCGCGCGCTGCGCAAGCCGCCGCCGTCACCCATCTCGCCAAGCCGCCGCCGCCCATCCGCCAAGCCGACGCGCCATGGCGGCACTCTCCGACTCGACGAACGGCGGCGGTCGGTGAAGCTTCCTCGCCTCCTTTAACCCTTGTTGTTTAGGTGATTTGATCCTTAATCTTGTATATCATGTCTCGGTATGGGTCACCCGCGAGTTTATTTCACCGCACGGGTATGGGTTTGGGGAAATGTTGTACCCACTTTGTGTTATTGGGTCCTCCAATGGGATGTTTTACTTAATGGAGGTGGGTTTGGGGTGGTGAAACCCAATGGGTATAGACCCATTGCCATCTTTAGACGCGACCAAGGCAAAACGGAGCCTACCCCTCCCCACGCTGCGCTGCACAGGCACACCACACTTCCACCCCGTTCTTCTCTTTGTCCGTGTCGTACATCAACTCGTGATTTTGCTAACTCCAACCATCTACTTGAACACAACATTAAGGCCCCCAAAGATTGGCTCCAAACCAAATCCACATGGGAAATATTAGCGCAAATCTAGCCGCCGATTATCATAACCGTTCTCCATTATTCTCGAAAGCTACTGGTTAGGCCTCATTTAGACTACGATTAATAACTTTTGATTATAGTTGTTAATTTTTTATCTGTATTTTAAGATAACGATAGATAATAGAGCTGTTGGCGTGGATGTTTCGGTGAAACCAAAAACCATAAAAAGTTAAAACGAACATGACCAATGGCTGTAGCTTCTCCAAAAGGTTGCTACGAAAAACGAGATGTATAAGAGGAGCCAGAAACCGACCTAGAAGCCGTATCAAACGGGGACTTGTTAGTTTGCTACTGGCTTTATTGCTTAGCCCTACTCTTGTGCCTATTGGGCTTTGGGCTTTGGCCTTTTTGCTTTTTAGCCTGTAGATACACATGTAGAATGCACCCCACCCCACCCGGCCACCCCCATGTGCCTCCGCTTCCCTCCCTCCTTGAATCTTTTGACAGCCTCTGCTTGCTTGCACCACGGTCACTTCTCACTTGCAAGCTCATACAAGCCAGCAAGAACAACGCCACCGCACACTGCAAGAGCTGAAGCAGCCGAAGAAGGAAGAGATGGGAGCTGCGACATTGCGCAGCGTGCGGTGCTACTCCTCGTTCCTCGCGTTGCTGCTCTGTTTCCAGTTCGTGCGTCCATCGCAAGCCTTCAAGGTACGCACAGTCGCAAACTGCATGTCCGGTCGTCGAGTCGCATCATCATCATTGATGCGTGCGCGTGTGCAAACTGTTAACGAGAATGCCGCATTGATTTGTGGCGGCAACGCGTGTGCTCAGCTGCGTGGTGGCTACGACGACGAGAAGGCCCCGCTGGCCGTCATCGTGCCGGAGCTGTCGCCGCTCGCCGCGCCCCCGCCGGTGTCCGGCGCAGACGGCGACATGCGGCCAAGGCTGCCGACGGAGCGCTGGCGGCGCGGGCGGGGCGAGGAGAGGCGCGGCACGCACGCTCCGGCCGCCGCCGCAGCCTTGCTTGCGCCGTCGGCGAGCGCCCGGGTGCGCGCCCCAGCCTTGGTGGAAGCGCCGGCGACGGACTCCGGGAGCGGCGCGGCGTTCATCCGGAGCAGCCCAGCCGTGCCGGTCCCGCGCGGCGTGACGGACACGGCCAGCATCCTGCCCATGCCCGCGCCCGGCGACAAGCGGCAGGTACCATCGGGTCGAACACCTGACACTCCACATAGCTTTACCTCTCTTTCTTGCTCCTTTCCTTTCCCTTCTTTCTAGTATTTAACTTCTTTTTCGAAACAGTAGTAACTTTTAAAAGTGTCTCCTCACTAAAGCTTTAACCTCCTTTGCTTTCGTAATCCCTTTCGCCATTTCGATCTTCTTGTTCTTTCTCTAACTAGTTTTTGTTTCCTTGGCGATTATTTTTTTGCATGCAGGACGTGGGAGCAGCTGCCTTGGTTCGAGCCGGTATGGTGCCACTGGTGGTTGGGTTCATCATGATGGCGTCTTTTGGGGCTTTATCTTAGTTGTTGTTCTTCTGCAGTAGCAGCAGTCTAGCAGAGATAAAAGTTTCTCTCTTTCATTTCTTCTTCTTTCTCGCTGTTTCTTTCTGTGCCCCTGTTCTAATCCTCTGTAAACAAAGCTCGTCTTCCTTTATTTTGCGCCCACGTTCTTGTCTTCCTTTCTGATGTAACACTACGCAGAGAGTAAAGTTGCTGCTTTATTTTCATGCATGCCGTGCCACGCGCAGGATAAAGCATTGCATTGCATGATACTCGTACGTACTGAAACGAAGAAGGCACAAATTGAAGGCGCTAGTGCAGATCCTTGGTGCAACATTGGGTTGGGGATTTGTTACATGCAAGTGATGCAATTCACAATGGCAAGAGCAGCAGTGCAGTCCATTGCACTTGCACATGCATGGCAAAATAGTAATCTACCAGTACTTCCTAGTTGATGAAAGGGGGGGAAAGAAAGGATTGGTACTTAGTTTTTACTTGCAGGCAGCTAGCTTCTAGAACTGATCGATGAATTGATAAGCCATATTCTAGCAGCATCAGTGAATGGCATGGATATGATATGATATGATCAGTTCAGTTGTTCAGAGGTTCCAGAGTTACTTGAGCGTATCAGCTTCATTAGTTCAGTTCCTCCCCTGGTCCCATTTCGACGTAGTATTTCTACTAGAGTGGAATCAATTCGCTCACGAAGTCACAAACCGTCGCTCTGTATTGCAAGTTTTCAACCCTGGCCCCGTTCCGTTAAGTGCGGTCGCGTACTACACGGGGGATCGTGCTTGCACGTGTTAGACCATTGTGGTCCTCGCATGAAAAAACCAAGCTAATCACATACTATACAAAGACAAGAAGAGACAAAATATATGAAACAACCTAAAATTTCAAAAATTCGATTTTCTTTCGAATTTCTTTTCAATTTGCTTGAATTTCCAAAACCCTCCCAATTTAGCAACTCATCTCTGATTCTTACCTTCCACTTTTGCTTCTCCACTTCCTCCACTCGTTGGCGCCCCTGAGAAGCCGCCTCCCCACCGCCTCTCTGTTCATGCCTCCACACGGCCGCACGCCCTCTTGCAAAGTGCGATGGCGCTCACCCCGGCTATTCACACATCCCTTGTCAAGTCTGTCAGCCCGCCCCACCTGCCAGTCGCCCAACCCTCTGCCCTCTCCCTCGCTTGGTGCGCCGGGTTGACCCGAGATCTCTCTCCCGCCACAGTTCGCTGCCATTTCCGGTTGACACGCGTGCCCCCACCGTAAAAGCTGCCATTACTCCTCGCCTAATCTCGCACAGACACAGTGCCACCGGGGCTACCTCGCCTGCGCACTCCCTCCCCAGCTGAGCCCTTGCTCCTTCTCTCCCTCCATGCGCCGCATTGCTCCGAACCGCCCTACTGCTCCCACCGCCTATCCATAGCTTTAAAACCTGATTGCTTCCACAGAGAGCATCACACTACTCCCCACTACATAACACAACCACTCAATTGAACTCAACTTCACCGCAGTTCCTCCCCCAACCTCCCCTGAGCCCGGTGAGCCCTAGAAGTGAACTTCTTCCTTCCTCGATAAAAATTCAATTACATTCGCCCTTAGCAACTCCCTGGCATACTGATCACTCTAATAAACTTGCTTGGCCGTGAGCACTTTCGTGGAACTCTGGCACCGAAAGCCACCGCCAACCAAGATACCTCTTCCGTGGACAGCCCTCCTGGGGATCCCTCCACCCAAACCCTTGCCACCATTGTGAAGCCCATACCCCAAAGATGACTGTTGTGGCTACAGGCCAAACAGAGAGAGAGATGGTAGTGGAGAGGTGGGAGTGTTCTGGCTCACCTTCCCCCTCATCCTGATATATATATTCACATGGGGTATGCTTTTACAGTTATGCCCTTACATCCGTACCTCCCCATTAGGGGCACTTATGTCATTACACATGTTACTCTGGTTCTTATAACCTCTTAACAGGCCTGCTGGGCTGAGGTGGGGGCCACCCCTACAACAATGACTAAATCACTCCCCACGTTGCTGGAAGCTCGCCGGAATAGTTTTGAACCACAGTAGAACCTGGGAGCTTCTCTCTTGTTGCCGACCACCATCGTCCACCTAAACTTCTCCCAAAACTCTAAAATGGAACCGCCTCGCCGAGAGGAGTCCCTCCATGCCGTCCTCAGTCGCCGAAGACCATCCCCAATGTCGGTACGCGGTAGCACCCGCGCCTTTGTTTTCCGCCGCTGAGAAAGGGCGAAGGTTGAAGATGGCCCCCAGGGTGACATGGCTGCTTCACAACCGTCTATGCACTATGGGCCGACGGCCGAGATCGTGCACGCGCGCATAGCCCGACCAGGCTGCCGCGCGCTTTTGGGCTAAGACGGCTAGCCCACCTGGCCATTTTGATTTTTGAAAATTCTACACATGCACTGTTCCTCCTAGGTCAGCACGACACTGTTGTGCACTGTAGCACCACTGTTCATCCGAAACCCTAAATCCCAAAAACACCCTATTTCGATTGTTTCAACACCTTGAATCCATTTTTGATCTCCGTTCTACCAAACCAAACCCCGAAAAAACCTAAAACCACTATTTCCAAAATCAATCCGCCACCATATACCCGTCTGTTTCTATTCGTCCCAAAATTTGTCAAACATACATATAGCCTTTTTGACCCTCTCGAGCCCACCTAGCCCAATTCCAATTCCAATTAGTCAAACTACATGCACCACCTAAACCCTGATCACCCGAACCTAATTTATTTCTGTATTTTGGTTATTTATTTTGGTTTTGTTCCCAGCTTACATTCTCAGCGCGGAACTTATTTGCCTTTGTTTTCCACGGTGAAATTCAACCCAACAAGTTGCTCAACAGAAGATCAGCAAGAACAACTGTAGAAGTCAGTGTCTTGTGGACAAGGAGGCAAGTTACATGTTTTTTGATCATATTGAATCCCATGATGTTTAAATTATTTAATTACAGTATTTGCAATATTGTTATTTACGCAATGTTATTTAATTAAAATAAATGTTTAGAATGACATGTGAATTAGTTATGTCCTACCACCATAAAATGACATGTTCAATTTGATAGCCACATTCACCTTGACAAGCCCTAATAATACTAAAACTATTATCTATGTATTCATGGTAGTGTAGGAAACTCAACTATTTATACTACTAAATGATAGAGCACTTTGCTGGTAATCTTCCAAAAGTGATTCTAGGAAAGAGATCATCATGGGAAACCATGAGATGACAGGGTAGCACTACTGTCGAGCATTGGGACATGGGTTTAGAGATGAGAATTTTCTCAGAGTAAAGGACAAAGCTCAGAGTAAAGTAAGGACAACCTTATGCTGAGTAAAGAATATAGTGATCGCTCAACCACAAGTTTTGACTCGTCAAACCTGGTCTAGTAGCTGCTCAAATAGATTGAATCTCTATAGGAGTAAAGGAGAGTTGGTATGAAAGTGGTGTAACCATACTGAACAATGGTAGATTCCTCTCAGGATGGACAGATGTGTTCCGACCTGACTAGTGGATACCCGGGTCTGTTTGGAGATTTATTGGGTAGAGTCTATATAAAGAGATGAGCAGTGAAACAACTTTGTTTTCTTAACTCAGTTATAAGGGTTAAGGAATCTTGTGGGTAAAGCTGGGCAATTCTTCGGAGTCATCACAATGGTATTTCAAATACGTCGTACTTCCGGTAAAAGAAGCCATGTTCATGGGTGATTCCAATAGTAAGACATAAGTAGATTTGGAATTGTTTTGGAATGTTGAAGTCTGGAAAATTAAGTTATTGAAACCCCAATTCCTTAAGAAGTTATTAATCTTTTATGTTTGAAAAATGCTTATAAATAACATTGCATCCACAAATATCTTAACAAAACCATTATACCCCATCTCTTGAAGATCCCAACAAGTAGTTATATAGTGCTCCCCATGTAACTTGCTGAGTACAATTGTTGTATTTAGTCTTGCTTTATTTTCCACCGACACAGAGATCAGAAGAAGAAGGAATATTACAAGACTTTATATTAGGGTTACGACCACACTCAAGCGTTCCTGTGAGCACTTTAGGTATTTGCCCACAGAACCCTTAAAGCTAAGGCTTCAACAAGTTGCATCATCTTCCTCCAGCCGACGCTTGGCGAGCTCGCCGCTGGCGGAGGAGACGGCGGCCGGAGCTGAGCATCCCAAAATGGGTTGCTCACACCCGCACCTACCGAAGATGGAGTGTCACCGACCAAATCGACTAGACGTTGGCCGGCGACGACCGTGGGTGGCGACGGAACAGGGGAATGGTGGATACAGTGGCGCATGACATTGGAGTTCAATTAAATGGGAGGGGAGCATCTAGACAAGCTTAGGAGTGTACCTCGGGGGTCGGCATGGCTCAGGATTGGCGGTGGCGGGCTAGCGGTGTGCGACGGCGATGGGCAGAGGAAGCTTATGGTGCGGGCGAAGTAGAGGCGATGAGAGGTCCGGCCGAGGAGGGGAACAGCATCGCGGTACTCCAGAGGTGCTTCGGTGAGGAGGAATCGGACTACAGCGGTGCCAATCAACGGATTACTCGTCGGCCAGATTTGGAGAAGAAAATGTCGCCGTCGAGCTGTGGGGCACGGGAGGCTAATTGGCTCGGGTGGGAGAAAAAGTGAAGTGCAGTGAAGCGAACGGGAGTGTGGGCTAGGCAGCGGCGGCAAAGGGGCAGTTGGCCGGTCGAGTCCACGGCATGGCGGTGGCACGGTTATAGCGTTGGCAATAGGACTGCGGCCGGTATGGGCGTGATTGCACAGTGCGGAGTCAACGCGGTTAGCATTGCACTAGCCAAGGCAGACACGACTGGGCACAACATTATGGGTGATGTTGGCTTAACCGAGTCTTGGCGAGGGCGGCGGCGGCGATCAGCATCGCGGTGGTATTGTGGAGATCCTCAGCGGTGTGGGCCTGCGAGGTAGGCAGCGACCAGTGGAGTTCACGAGGTGGCGGCAAGGAACGAACAGCGTCGGAGCGTGCGAGGTGAGGCGGGGCTGCTGCTCTGCCGAGCGAACAGAGGGAGAAGAAAGAGAAAAGAAAGGAGGCAGGGAACATTCGGGCCCAGTGGTAGAGAACGAAATCGGGAGGTAGGAAAGAATAAGGAAGGAGAGAGACAAGGGAGTGAGGCCCACATGTAATAGAGAGAAGGAAGGAAATGAAGGAGAAGAAAGAGAGAGAAAGGCTTAAGCATAATTTTAGAATTTGGATTTAATTTAAATTTTAGTCCGCATTAGGATTTACTAATTTCTAATTTTGCATGATGTTCAAAATTTTGAATTCTCATGTTAGTTACTTAAATGCGAGCTTTTAATATTTCTTTGGCCATTGCTTTTCTTTATCAAGGTAAATTGAATTTCAAATTTTATTTCCTTTATCTAATATTTGAATTTTTAATTTGTGTGTAGATCCTTGGATTTCCATTTCTTTTATTAACATCATTATCGTATTTACTTTGGATATTACTTCTTAGTATATTAATTTAGATGTCACAAAACTCAACAAATTTCAAATAAATATTCAGAAGAAATTTGAACGCCAACAAAATGCAAGAAAAGGTTTTTAAAAATTCTATATTTTTGAATATCTGAATTTTGGGATTGTTGTGGTTACAGACCAAACAGAGAGAGAGAGTAGTAGTGGGGAGTTGAGTAAAATGAATGGCTTCTCCTTCCTCCCTGTGGCCTATGCCACATATATATATTCATATGGGGAGTGCTTGTACAGTTATACCCTTACACATGAGTATTCCCCTCGGGGGCTCTTATGTTATTACACATGTCCTATTTCTGACCCAACAGGCCTACTGGCCTTAGGTGGGGGCCACCCCTACAACAGGAGCCTCTCATGGTGAAGGGCTTCACGGGCCGAAATCATGCCGCTCTTTGGCCCCCTCCGTCCCAGCGGCCTGTGATGCTTGATGACTTGGATAGTTCGCACGTCCGCCTGTGCTTGCGGGAGGGCTGTCTTCGGGTCCTGAAGCTGGTGCGGCTGCGAGGCCGAAGGCACCGGGAAGACCGAAGGCTTCGACGGGGCCAAGGTCGTGCTTATGCGAGGGCTGTCTCCCGCACCCGGGGCGAGCGCGGCTTCGAGGCCGAAGGCACTGGGTAGGCCGAGGGCTTTGACCGGGCCCGGGTCCGGGCGTGCCCTACCTCGCGCTCCAGATATTTATGGGCGAAGCCGAACTTGGTCGGCTGCCCTTGGCGGCCGAGTCTCGAGAAATGCTTCGCGCGATGTGGCGCTTGTGCGGGGAGACGGTTGCTTGGTCCGGGAGTGCGCTTTAATGACGCTTGGAATCGCGTCGGCCTTTGTCAGGGGTAGGCTGGCACGGCTGCTCCGCCTGCCCTGCACTGGATGTGGGCACGTGGCCGGCTGTAATTGGAGCGTCGTGGGGTGCCAGTGTTCCCACGACCACGGCCGTTCGCCTCTTCCCCAGGAAAAGTGGCCACGCGGCGGGAGTGTATCAGTGCATTGGGCGCTGAGCGGCCACCTACCGCCGCTTTGCGCGCGTTGCCCGTTGTTACCTGCCCGATCGTGGGTAGCCGAACGGCGTGATTCTCGCTGTTCGATCTTACGCAGTAGGGAGACGGGGCTTTATAAACCACCCCTGTGGGCATGCGATCGTTCCTTGGTCGCTTGATCACTTGTGCGTTCCTTCCTGTGCTTCTTGCACCTCCTGCTATTATTCTCACCTCGCGCGCCGCCGCCGTGAGAAAGGGATGGCTACGCGCGACGACCTCCCAGCTACCATGGGTGCCGCCTTGACGACCCTCGCGCGCTTAGCGAGCGCCTCGTCGAGCTGGGCCACTGCCGACGCCACCACCGGCGGAGTACCGCTGGTTCCGCGCAACAGAAGCAAACTTCCCGTACCCGGGATGCCGTGAAAAGGTCCAAAGGTCGCCGCTCCCGTGTCTTTGGGCGGAGCCACGTCACGGAGGAGACCCTCGAACCCTTCTTCGGAGAAGAAGCCGGAGGAGCGTCGGCTCGCGCTGCCGGGCTGGCGAGACGAGCCGAACCCGGAGAATCGGGGCGATCGTCTTCGTGGCATTCTTCGACGCCGGCTCCGAATCCCGCGACACACTTTGTTCACGAAGTGCTACGAGCGTATGGGTTGGGCCGCATACCGACTCCGATCGCGATCGTTCGGTTAGCCATCTTCACTTGGGCGATGCGGACGGAGGTACCGTTCCGCAGCGAGTTGTTCGCCATCTGCACGACGCGCGGTGCCAACCGAGGAGAGTGGAAGGGGCTTACTCGAACTTCGCGGCATGGACTTCGTCTTTGAGGCCGGAGTGCTGCTTTGCTTCCGCGTGGCTATGCAGGAAAAGTGGGAGACCGGCTGGACACGGCGGTGGTTCTACTACACCGTGACGAGCACTAGCAGCCTCCGGAGCCGTGGAGAGCCGATGTCATTCGACCACTGTCCGAATGTGACGCCTCGGCCCAGCGACGAGCAGCAGGCGCGAAGACTTGCTGGGGTCGCACTCCGGTTCAGCATGCGTGACCTTGCGGAGGAGTTCACCATGTACGGGATATCCCGCTTTCTTGTACCTGGAAGTACGAGCGGTGAGGGCCCGATCGGAAGGACGGCATCCACCCGGGTGTGTCTTCACTTCATAGGCCCTCCGCGCCCTATAAGTATCCCTGCGATATGCCAAGTACCACGTGGGTGGTTGCAAACCCTTAGGTATGACACTCCGCTTGTGCATGCAGTACGCTGGTTAGAAGATGCGGAGTGCACAGTAGCTGCAATACTTGGGCCGTACACGGCGAAGGAGCATAAGGCCCGTGAGTCCGCGACTTCCTTAGCGAAGCAGGGGCGGATTAATCGGGTGTGCGAGGTCTTGGAAATCCCCATTCCGGAACGCCTAGTGCCTGCGGAATCGCTGAGCGATGTGACGGTGGTAGCGCCATCTTCTCGGAGCGGGGTCCAGTCGGAGGTCATCGCCCTTAGTTCGCCTACCGTGCCGCCGGTGGAGAACGTGAGGATGGGGGGCGAGATGGGCGCTGGGCTCGGATCGGCCGGTTCGGGGGGGCGCGTAACTCCCGACGAGGCCGTATACGGTGGCAAGGCGACGAGCATGCGCCTCGCTGTTCTTGAAGATGACGCCTCGTCACCTCCAGCGGCAACCGCCGCGTTGTCGGTGACAGCAGCTTCCGCGGCTGCCTAGGTAGCCACGGAGGCTTCACCTCGACTCAAGGCAAACGGCCTCGTGTGCGCGCGCCATCTTCTAGGGCGATTCGGTGTGGCGGGTCTAGTGATCGCGCCCGACGGCGGCTAGCGGATGCTCTGGCCGGGAGGTTGTCGCGCCTCGAGCCGCCGAGCGCTCATGACCCAGCGGAGGCCACGGTAGGGGCCGAGGTAGGCGTAGTTCATTTTCATCGCGCGACCGTGAAACTCTCCCCGATTTGCTCGCTTATTCCGTCAACGCCAGGCGAGACAGGGTCTCGCAAACGAGGGCAAGAATCGAGCAATGGGGGGCCCCGCGATGTCGCCGGCCTGATTGAGCTGGGGACTGTGTGTGCCCCAATTGCTGCGGAAGGCACTGGGGCGGGGGCTCTATGGCCTGACGTCTCTGACTTCGTACCTCGATGGGAGGCGCTTCGCGCTGGAACAAGGTGGCGGTATCTTTGGTGCCCGCCTAGATCGACAGTATTGCACTCTGCGAGGCGACCTTTGGCACTCGCGCTGGGGGCCTCCGAGATGAGGGTAATGGTCTCCGTTCTCGCTGCATACCCCTTGCTTACCTGATAGGTAACCCTTGTTATACTTCGTGTAGACGCTTGCAATTAGCAAAGCCCTCGAAGAGACTCGCGCTCGCGAGCGGAGGGTACTGGAGGACCAGCTGCGCGTCGCGGACGATGCCAACGCCACCAAGGACGAGGTCATTCGAGTGCTGATGGCGGAGCGGGACGAGGCCAAGACCTGATGGAGACGCTTGGGTGAATCGAAGAGGGCTCGAGCGTTGCCCTCCCTGGCGCCAAGGCTTTCGGCACCCACTGCGGCTATATGAGTGCTGGGCTTGCCCTCGCCTTGCTGCGCGCTGGTGGGTGCGAGCATGTCAATGAGCTAGCGAACCCCCAGCTCGACTTGCCTACCCAGCCCGGGGTGATATCTGATGCCATTCGTGCCGTCGAGCCCGGACCCGAAACTTCCATGACCGAATTTGGAATTATGTCAGGGAGGGCGCCGCCGCGGTTGCTTTACGGTGGACGCTGCGGAACGAGGGGGACGTGCTTCGCTGGCTCGAAGAGGTCCCTCGACGCAGCGCAGGCGATGCGGGCACTCGTCGCGGCGAAGATGGCGCGGACTCATAGGAATAGTCAGGTTTTGGCGCGTTCCACGCCATGCGTGTGTCTGCTTCTGTAATGTAACTGTCTTGCTCGGACCAAGCGACAATTCTCCCATGCACTTGTTGTTATGTAATATGCTTTGCGAGCCGGGGTCGTAAAGCGCGGTATCGTGTCGCCCCTCGTTCGGGTATCGACAAACGGGCTTGCAAACGCTTTGCGCCTCGGACCCCAGACTAGTCGCGGTAGACGCGCGAGCGCTCCGTCCCCTACCCTTCGAAGCGGTGGCAGCGGAGCTGGCGCCTAGTCGAGGTAGACGCGCGAGCACTCCGTCCCCTACTCTTGGTGGTGGCGCGGCCGGCGCCTGGTCGAGGTAGACGCGCGAGCGCCGTCCCCTACCCTTCGGCGTGGTGGCGCGGGCCGCGCCTGTCGAGGTAGACGCGCGCGCGCCCGTCCCCAACCCTTCGAGGTGGTGGCGGTGGAGCTGGAGCCTGGTCGAGGTAGACGCGTGGCGCTCCATCCCCTACCCTTCGGTGGTGGCGGCGGAGCTGGAGCCTGGTCGAGGTAGACGCGCGAGCTCCGTCCCCTACCCTTCGGCGTGGTGGCAGCGGAGCCGCGCCTGGTCGAGGTAGACGCGCGAGCGCTCGTCCCCTACCTTCGAGGTGGTGGCGGCGGGCCGCGCCTGGTCGAGGTAGACGCGCGAGCGCTCCGTCCCCTACCTTCGAGGTGGTGGCGGCGAGCTAGCGCCTGGTCGAGGTAGAGACGCGAGCACTCCGTCCCCTACCCTTCGGTGGTGGCGCGAGCCGCGCCTGGTCGAGGTAGAAGCGCGAGCGCTCCGTCCCCTACCCTTCGAAGTGGTGGCGGCGAGCCGCGCCTGTCGAGGTAGACGCGCGAGCGCTCCGTCCCCTACCTTTCGAGGTGGTGGCAGCGGAGCTGGCGCCTAGTCTAGGTAGACGCGCGAGCGCTCCGTCCCCTACCCTTCGACGTGGTGGCAGCGGAGCTGGTGCCTAGTCTAGGTAGACGCGCGAGCGCTCCGTCCCCTACCCTTCGAGGTGGTGGCAGCGGAGCTGGCGCCTAGTTGGGGCATGCATGGGAACATCGATCACGCCCCTTGTTTTCTATGTTCCAGGGGGTGCGCGCAAGGGGCGCGGCCGCGCGTGCTTGGGAGTATCCAAGCCGCGGTTGTACGCCGTAAAGCGTGCGGAGATAGCATCCGCGTTGGGTTTTTTTTTTGCGTTGGGTTTTTTTTACTCCGGAGAGTGCGCGGGATCGACATCCACGTCTTATTTATACTCCGAAGAGTACGCACTGGGGCAACGCCCATGCGTGCGTGGGGTTCGCGTCTTGTTTATACTCCGTAGAGTGCGCAGGGATAGCATCCGCGTCTTTTTTATACTCCGGAGGAGTGCGCAGGATCGACATCCATGTCTTATTTATACTCCGAAGAGTACGCACTGGGGCAACGACCATGCGTGCGCGGGGTTCGCGTCTTGTTTATACTCCGTAGAGTGCGCAGGGATATCATCCGCGTCTTTTTTATACTCCGGAGGAGTGCGTGCGGAGGCGGACCTCGACGCTACGTCTTGTTTAGAGTCCGTAGACTGCGCGTGGAGGCAAGCCTCCGCGCGTTGCGGGCGGTGAAATTGCGTGCGGAGGCGGACCTCAACACTACATCTTATTTATACTTCGTGGAGTGCGTGCGGAGGCGGACCTCGCGCTACGTCTTGTTTAGAGTCCGTAGACTGCGCGCGGAGGCGAACCTCCGCGCGTTGCGGGCGGTGAAATTGCGTGCGGAGGCGGACCTCGATGCTACGTCTTATTTATACTCCGTGGAGTGCGTGCGGAGGCGGACCTCGCGCTACGTCTTATTTAGAGTCTGTAGACTGCGCGCGGAGGTGTCCCCCCACGCGTCTTTATTCATGCTCATGCGTAGTGCACACGAAGGTGATCCTTCGCACGCTTTTAGCACGAAAACGGGAGAATTTGCATGAATGATGCACTTTATTAAATTCCCATTTGCGCGGGTGAGCAGTTACAAGGGTTAAGGTACTAACCGTTAGCCGCTTACGTCCGCCGAAGCCGGGGAAGGCCCTTGGCCTTGTGTGCATGACTCAGGCGTAGTACCGCCGTAGCCTGTCCGCATTCCACGTGTGGCGAAGCGTGTGCCCTTCCAAGGTGGCTAAGCGATACGCTCCCTTCTGCAGGGCCTCTGCGACGATGTACGGGCCTTCCCACTTGGACTCGAGCTTGCCTACCGTCTCCGCGTGGAGTGCCATCTTGAGGACGAGGTCTCCTGGTCTGAATTCGCGTGGGTACAGTGACGATTGCGACCGCGCACCATCCGCCGTGTATTTTAGGACGTGCTGTGTTGCGCTTGCCCGGTCTCCGTCAAGGAGATCCACGGACAATTGGCGCTCCTCGTCTGGTGCTTGGACGAGGACTCGCCGCGAGCTCGCCTTTATTTCTTCGGGTGTGACCGCCTCGTCACCGAAGAGGAGCTTGAAAGGCGTGAACCCCGTTGGGCGTGTGACCGTTGTGCGAAGGGACCAGAGGACGCTGTGGAGCTCGCCCGGCCACTTCCCTTTTGGTAACCCGACGAGGCGCTTCTTGATTGCGGCAGAGATGACGCCGTTTGCCCACTCCACCGCCCCGTTGGACTGTGGGTGTCCGACCAAGGCGAATCGGAGGGTGATGCCCATGTTGCCGCAGAATTCTTTGAATGGGGCAGCATCGAACTGCAGACCGTTGTCGACGGTGATCTCCCTGGGCACGCCGAATCGACATATGATGTTTTGCCAGAGGAAGCGCTGCAGAGCTGCCGAGGTAATCTTGGCCAAAGCTACCGCCTCCGGCCACTTGGAAAAGTACTCGGGCGTCGCGACGAATCGCAGTCCCAGGGCCCTGGGAAGTGGTCCCACGACGTCGATGCCCCACCCCGCCAGCGGCCATACCGGGGGTATGGGGTGGAGGCTTGTCGGGGGCCTGTGGATAGCCCTTCCCATCCATTGGCAACCTTGACAACGGCGCACGAGATCCGGGTATCCGCGATAGGCTGCCAATAAAAACCTGTCGAATGCCTTGCCCACCGAGACCTTGGTTGGAGGTGCGAGCGCAGAGACCCGCGTGAATTTCCGCGAGGAGGCGCTTGCCTTCTTCACGCAGGAGGCACCACAGGAGCGGTGCGCAGAACCCCTTCTTATAAAGCGCCCCGTCGAGCACCTGGAAGGACCTAGCGCGGTGTTGCAAGCGCCGAGCTCGGAGGAGTCATCCGGTTCGCGATGCCTTGCGATAAAGCGAGAAGGGCTCCCGCCGATCGCCTATTGGTGATCGGTGGGCGCAGGTCGCGTCCGTTATCTGTGCTATGGCGCGCGGCGGTCTCAGAAACGCCCTTCGGGGTTGGGAGCTACTGATTGGCAGCCTTGGCCAGGACGTCAGCTTGTTCGTTGTCCGCTCGAGGGATAGCCTTCACTGTGACACCCAAAAAAAATGTCGTTCCTTCGCTCGTACGGCTGCTAGGTACTTGGCTAGCTCCGGGTCCTTGGCTTGGTATGACTTGTCTGTTAGTGATATGCCCTAGAGGCAACATGGAGATGTTATATATATATATATCACATACTATGTTTATGATGCATTACTTTGTTCCTTGAAATAGACATTATCATTATTGATCAATGAGTATGTGACTTATTCATGAGACTCTTAATGCTAAAATGTTGCTATTTCTAAATGATCCCTAATCATATATCATATGAGGAACAAATATGATTCAAAGATCAGCATATGTATTGATTGATGATCATGTCTCATGGATCATGGTATGGTGATACCAAATCAATAATATGGACATGTGTTAGTGAACATATGTTGGATAGACCCGCCATGAGACAACTGCAGAGATTCCATGTGTCATCGGTTGGTCTCAAGTAGTGTTTATGTAGAATCCTTAGACTTGAGATCATCATGGTTCCCAACATGCGTAGTAGCCTATTTTGGGACTACTAACCACTACTCCGTGCTGGGTAGTCATAAAAGTAGTCTTCGGGTTTGCTATGAAACATGTAGTGGGATGTGAATGATCAAGATAGAATTTGCCCCTCTTTATGGGAGAGATATCTCGGGCCTCTCGATGTAATGAATTATGAAAGTGCATGGCCATGCCAAGGTGATTGAGGAGTCAATCACGAGTTTATAATCCATCACGGAATCGAGAGAGTGATTGAGCTATTAAGAGGATGACACGTCTCTCGCCTTGAGCTTAATCTATATCGTGAGGCAAAGGATTCGTACATGAGAACATTACGAGTTCAGTGATATGATCTTTACGTATACTTTGGGGTTAATATGTCTTGCTAGAGACCGTTATTAACGTGGTGACTGGAAAGGCGTTTCGGTCGCGACCAAGTATACGTGAACCTCTGGTCGCACACTTAACGGGTTGGAACACTAATTCAATGTGATTCGGATGTGGGCTCAATTCGGATAGAGATCCGGATAGACTCCTATTGGGCCTCGGTCCATGAGGCCCAAGTGAGGAGGTCTATATATGGAGGTGGGGCTGAGGGAGGTACACACGCTCGTTCCTCCCGAGCAAAACCCTAGCCGCCACCTCCCGAGCCAAACCCTAGCCGCTCGCGCCTTTGGTACACTCGCGATCGACGTTCCAGCCCCGGACGTGTGGATATCGGTGGAGGCGCTGCTCGTTGCGGCGTTGTTCGGCATCAACAATCTACAGATTGGATCTGCTCGTGGTGTGGTTGATCGCGTGGAGGAGACGATCTGTTCGGGACGCTCGGCTACTTCCACTACTACCTCGACGCGCGTGGTTGGATCGGCTTCTCCAACTCTTCTTCCGCTGCGTTGCGCGTCTAGTGGTAACGATCTATGATCCCTCCTTAGCATGATGTCCTGGTGTGCGCGGTAGAAATTTTTATTTTCTGCTATCATAGCCTACGCGCTTTCCTTCATTGTCCACATGGCCTGCCACTAATCGGGAATCAGTGCGGACGAGGACTCGCCTTGCTCCCATCGCTTTGAGCTTCCCGAGGCCGAAGAGTAACGCCTCGTATTCGGCCGTGTTGTTCGTAGCCGGAAACGCTAGGCGCGCCGAGTAAAACAGGCGCTGCCCCTCTGGGGTGGTGATAACGGCGCCCACCCCTGCGCCCGCAACACCGTACGCTCTGTCGGTATTAATGTCCACACCGGGTCTTCGAGCTGGAGGGCGGGCTGAGCTGGGGGGTCCATTTCGTGAGGAAGTCCGCCAGAACTTGAGACTTGATCACCGTTCGAGAGGCGTATGTTAAGGAGAACGGGGCCAGCTCTGCCGCCCATTTCCCAATTTGCCCCGTGGACTCCTTGTTGTGGAGCATCTCTGCCAGGGGAACGATGATGGCACCGTTATTGGGTGGGCCAGGAAGTAATGCCGGAGTTTCCTTGAGGCCATGACCAGCGCGTAAGCAAGCTTCTCGAGCTCGGTATATCGCGTCTTGGCGCCCTGAAGGGCTTCAGAGATGAAGTACACTAGCCGCTGAAGCGTGCCCTCTTCCAGGACGAGGACGGCACTGACCGCCGTTGCCGAGGCAACGAGGTAGAGTAGGAGGGGAGCCTCTGGTGCTGGGGCCACCAGAGTGGGAAGGGTTGCGAGGTGCTTCTTGAGGTCGTCGAAGGCCTTTGCGCAGTCGTCGTCCCAATGAAACCCGTCGCAACCGCGAGGGTCTTGAAAATGGTAAGCCCTCTCCGCCGCTCTAGAGAGAAGCGGCTCAAGGCGCCATGCGCTGCCGACCTCTGGACCTCCGCGTCGTCTTGGGGGTTCCATGCCCGAGATAGCGTCGACCTTGTCGGGTTCGCTTGGATGCCTCACCCGATACGAGGAAGCCCAATAGCTTGCCCGCCTGTACACCGAAGACACATTTGTCCGGATTGAGCTTAATGCCCGCCTTCCGGAGGTTGTCAAAAGTCTCCTGAAGATCCCAGCCGTGTGAGGCGAGCTGCCAGGTTTTTACTACCACGTCGTCCACGTAAGCCTCCACATTTATCCCTAGCTGGACGGCCAAGGCCAGCGCGACGAGGCGTGTGAAAGTTGTGCCCGCGTTCTTCAAGCCGAAGGGCATCCTTACGAAGCAGAAGGTCCCCACCGGTGTAATGAAGCTGGTTTTCTCCTCGCCGTCCTGGCCATGTAGACACGGTGGTAGCGGAATAGGCGTCCAAGAAGCTCATGAGCTCGCACCCGGCAGTTGCGTCGACCAGTTGATCTATGCGCGGTAAAGGGTAATCGTCCTTCAGGCATGCTTTGTTGAGGGCGGTGAAGTCGATGCACATGCGCCAGGTGCCGCTGGCCTTTTTAACCAACACCAGGTTGACGAGCCAGTCTGGATGTTGAACCTCGCGGATAACCCCCGCTCGAAGGAGCTTCGCCACCTCCACCTTAGCGCTGTCGCTGCGGTCTCTGAACATCTGGCGACGTTTCGCTTGCGGGCTTGGCGTCAGGGCGGATCGCGAGGTTATGTTCGATGAGGGAGCGGTCCACTCCTTTGATATCTTCCGGGGACCATGCGAAGACGTCTATGTTGTCCTGGAGGACTCGGAGCAAGTCTTGCTCTACTTAGGAGGAGGTCTTCACCTATGGATCTGAATGTCCTTCTCGCTTGAGTGGCACCCTCTTCACTCCGCCCTCGGGTGGGGCTTAGGTGTCCAACCGGGGCGGATGGCGTATCCGCCGGTATTTGTTGAAGCGTGCACCTTGCGGTGCAAGCGTCCAACCGATTTCGATGCTTGAGCCATATCCTCGATCGCCGAAGATGGCGATAACGCCCCGCCGCCCTGGAAGCTTCATGCATAGGAATGCGAAGTGTGGGGCGGCCGAAGGAGTTGATGGCGGGCGGCCCGGTATGGCATTGTACGGATATGAAACGTCCACGGCGTCGAAGACGACCTCTTGATCTGGCGTTGTCGGCTGGCACAAGGAGACTTGGAGGTGGGCGACCCGAGCCTTCGAGGTTGCCCTCCGAGGCCACGAAGGGGGCTTCGAAGCTTTTAATAGACTCAGAGGTATTCCCATACGATCAAGGGCCCCGCGAACAAAATGTTGGCGGAGCTCCTCCGTCAACGAGAATACACCGACGCCGCATCCCGCAATGTCGGCTGGATGACCAAGGGATCTTGATGGGGAATTCTACACCACGGGCATCGGTGGACGTGAAGGTGATGCTGCAAGGGGCGCCCGCCGAGGTAGTTGTGCCGAGGAAGCGCCGACGAAGAGCCTCCTCGATGACATTAATGCCGCGGTATTGGGTCTCTCAGGGGACCCGGACGGGAGGGACCGTCTTGCCTATCTTGTACTCGGTATTCACGGGGTCATGTCTTGAAGTGCGTATATGGGCCACCGCCGTCGTGTGCCGCGACTTCGGTGCATGCGCACGTGAAATGGCCCCCGTAGCCGTGCACCTCGCACCATCTACCGTATTCTAGGATTTCCTGCTCTGCGCGCGGCTTGGCATCGCCGCCTCCTTCGCGTCCTCCTGCGACGCGCGAGGTTGATACGGCCCCCCGGGGAATGCCCTGCGCAGCCAAGATGTGGCGGGCCTTTTGGGGTCTCCGCTGGTTGCGTCGGGGCTTACGCCTGTCGCCTGGTGAGGTTTGCTGCTCCCCGTCATCGACGGGCTTACGAATGTCGCCTGCGGCCACTTCCTTGAGGTCCGTCCTCGGGTTGTCTCTTGCGCTACTTCTTTGTGACAAGCCCTCGCTTGCCGGGCGTCGAGTCGTTGCGCGGCGCCTCGTCGTCCTCTTCGGCTCGAGCGTACGCTTCCACTTTGTCGAAGAGCTCTGCCTCCAACTTGAGCGGCTTCCGCGCGTTATATTCAGCGAGTGGTCCCGGGCGAAGACCTTGTGTGGCTGCGTTGATGACGGTCGTTTCGTTGTCGTCCTTGACCTGGCAGCGTACTTTCGCGAAGCGCTTGAAGTAATCCCGGAGCCTTTCGTCATGTTTTTGCTTGACTGCGAAGAGCATGTCCGCATCGACCCGCTCGACGTAGTTTCCCTGGAAGTTGCTGCAGAGTTGACCGCGGATCTGTTCCCACGCGTAGATGGACTGTGGTGCGATGGAGAAGAACCGTGACAGCGCCACGCCTTGTAACGCGAGGGGAGCCTCTTGCTTTCGTGGTATCGTCTCGCCAATGCTTCGATAGCGGTCTCAGACACGCGCGAAGCCTCGCGGGTCGGAGTCGCCTTGTAGGCCTCGATGACGTTTGGGAACTTGAAGCCCGCGGGCCTAGCCGCTGCTGCGAGCTCGCGGAGAGCGGGGACCGGATCTATTCGCGCGATGGGGCGCGACTAGACGTAGGGGTTCGGACGCCACACCGGGAGGGTTGGCTCGAGCCTCTTGCATGTCCCGCACAGCTCCGCGGAGGTCTGTTAACTCCGCCCGAACGCGCTAAGGGCCGCCAGAGGCGGCCTCCACCGCGGCGTGGCTGGGCCATCGGTGCGCTTAGCGGCGCTACGGTGCGGCGATGGTCACGGCTGCGCGCCCGTGTTGCCCGCCGCGTTGTCGCGAGGGCCCCGAGCCGGCGACGAGGTTCGCGTCGCCGCCCAGGCGTCATCGCTTCTGCGCTGGGTGGAGAAACAGATGCGCCTGCGTTGCCATCGCCGGGGTTGGTCGTCGGGGTGGTGCTGGTGGGGTCGGTCGTCGCGTCGGTGGCGGGGTTGGTCGTCGCGCCTACACCATCGCTCGTACTGCGGTGCTAAAGCCGGCCCTTGTCTTGACGCGAGACCGCGCCTCGCCTTCTTCTTCTTCGCGGCCGACGGTGAAGCTTTCTTTAGTGCCATCCTCCTTCAGATCTGGAGGCTTGCTCTTGTCCTCCCCACGGACGGCGCTAACTGTTGTGGTTACCGACCAAACAGAGAGAGAGAGAGTAGTAGTGGGGAGTTGAGTAAAATGAATGGCTTCTCCTTCCTCCCCATGGCCTATGCCACATATATATATTCATATGGGGAGTGCTTGTACAGTTATACCCTTACACATGAGTATTCCCCTCGGGGGCTCTTATGTCATTACACATGTCCTATTTCGGACCCAACAGGCCTACTGGGCTTAGGTGGGGGCCACCCCTACAACAGGGATATTACAATCAAGAACATAAATGACACGGAGGCCTCGTGCTCCATATATGTACTTATCAATGCATTCATCTACAGGTGTAATCAGAGTAGATATGGACGGATATCATTCATCCTGCATCCTATTCCATATGTTTCCTCGGAGTCAGAGTCAGACATGGATAATGCCATATACACATTTCTCCATTCCGTATTTGTTCCATAAGCGTTCGGATGGTTGGTCGGATGAAAATTATCCATTTATTTTGTACTCCTACAAAGGACATTGGACAGTAGGGTGCAATCAAAGCGAGCACTGAGAGACTAAATGCCGAGATGTCAAAGGAAGAGCACTTAGTATTTCCTATATGTTTAGATGTATATTATCTTGTTCCTAAATAAAGTTACAACAGACTTCTTTATATCACTTGACATACGCATATATATATGAACAGATATCACTTATCATGTATCCTATTTCATTTTTTTCTAAGGAGTCAAACACGGATATTGCCGGGTACCTATTTACCCCTTCCATATTCGTTCCACGTGCCTTTAGTCAGTTGGTCGGACGAAAATTATCCACTCCATTTACACATCTACATCCATCAATAATGTAGTAAATAGTAATGCATTCTAAATTTTGTAGTATCAACTAACTTCATTACAAAATTCAATAATAAATAACTATTTATCACATAACAAATCAAAATTAAGAAACCTACAATTAGTGAATGATCTAAAATGAATCCAAGAACCTACTATTACACGTATTTGTTTTGAAGTGTCATCATTTGTCAAAATTATGCATATTTTTTATTTTCTCCCTCTGTTTGTCAGCGTGTTTAAGTCTTCTTTCTTTTAGATAGATATAGTTCTTGACATGTGGGGGTTACTAGTTTTTAACATGTGAAGGCACACACTGTATAAACTTAGACTATAAGCAATAAAAATTAAAATCGTGCGGGGCTGTGCCCCCACACTTGTGGCTGTGTATCTGCCCTTGCTCACACCATTATACATAGCAATAGAGATTTCTTGGTGGCCTACCTCTGAAAAAATCCCCCACGTATTTGAAGTCTATGGGTTCTTTTGGGCTGATGGTTGATGGTTTAAATATTTGAATTCTGCCTATTCACGAGAGACAATATGCAGAGAGAAATAGTCGTATGGAATTTTGGTCAGTACAGCTGAATCAATACACTTTTTACTACAATTTTTTATTGACTCCGTCTTAAAAAATACATCATTTAAAAATTAATTACTATAAATAATACAAACATAAGTTAAATTTAAAGCCAAAAGAACCGACTCTCTCCTGCTCTCCTTGCCTCCTACGATGGCCAGTTGTACGCCTACTCCCCCTGCTCGCGCTGCTGGGTCAGCCTCGTATTGCTCCATCTCGACAGCAGGGTCCTCGGCTTCCCGCCTCCCCATCCTGAAGACAGACAAGCTGAGTACAGGATGTTGTATCTCACTGGACGACTATTGGATTACAAGTATTGAATCTACACCCTAGGCATCGAGGAAGTCAGACGCGTCGAGCGCTCATCGTAGGTCGGCACCGTAGACATGGTCCTTTCTCGCATAATAGTCCTAGATCATCAAGGCCCGCTCGTTGTGGTCGATGGCAGCCTACACTGGCTCCTTCACGAGCTCCAGACAAACAGACTCCCAAGGGGGCCGTTTATTCTGGTTTAAAATTACATTATAGCCACCATTAATTTTTCTGAATCATTTAATTTAAAAAAATATTGTTACATCTCTGTGGACAATATAAAAAAATAAAAATAAAAAACCAAAATAAAGAAGCCAACATATTCATTTCGACACATAGTTTCTGAAGGCGGAATGAATAGGGGCGTAAGTCTTCAACAAGGTGTGCAAATATGTTTCAGAATGGGACAATGCATACTTCTTCCAAGCAAGTTTCAAGACAATTTTAACGTTCGCGAGAACTATACATTATGCTAGGAAGTTTTTAGAGCAAATAAAGGCTATATTCTTTTGGATTACAGCAGATAGCTTTTGGCTGTAACTGATGATTTTTGTCTATTCTATTCGAGACGATGGAGACACTAACACGGACGCACATATAGTTTTGGACTCGAGAAACCGCAAGTTGATTAGAGAAGCTATATGAATTGGGGTGCCATGTACCCCAAAGCTATAGAAGCCACAGGGAAGTTATGGAGAGCAAAATGAGCAATGGCCAAGCCAATATTTTTGCAATATGTAGTCGTGGGTGGTGAGTGACTAGTATATAGTCATGGGTGGTGAAGTAGGAGAAAATTGATGATTTGCCATCTTCAAGAATGGGCTTCGCATTTTTACCACTCTCAACGTTGGCTTCGTAAAAATGCCATGTAGTACATTAATCCCTTGATTAGTATGTCATTTCATCCTTTTAATTTATTTTCTTTTTCTTTTTCTAATTTCAGAGACTGGAAAAGACCTTTCTACCCCTGGCTAACGGAGTACTAGTAGGACTCGTACTGCTCTTCTTCCTGCTCGGTTGCTTGACTCCTCTGGACCAGCGGCCGCTCCGGTGAAAGAACAGCCGGTTCGGCGATTTGGCCAAGATTCCTCTTGTTGGGAGCCCCTGCTGATCGTTTGATTTGTGATGTTTTTGACATGCAGAAGCACGAGATCGCTGCAGATCGGTGGAAGCAGCGTGATCGCTGCAGATCGGTGGAAGCAGCGTGCGTTCGCCAAGCTCATGGACGGAGCCTGGTTGCAGATCAAAGAACGTTGCCAGTGGATGGATAAAATCGCTGTAAATATGGACGGATGTCATGGTCTATTACAGCAAACATTCCCGCCTGAGGCAGAGTCACACCACCTCCTCTGTTACAATCAAGCTAGATGCATAGCATAGCACGTTGGTCCGTCACACCTACAGTATCATGTAACCATAAAAAGACCCTCCCGTCCCGATATTACAAAGAAGAGGAATTAGCCAGAGGTAGTAGAGTCTTTTCCAGTCCCTGAAATTAGAAAAAGTAAAAGAAAATGAATTAAAGGGATGCAATGACATACTAATTAAGGGATTAATGTACTACATGACATTTTTGTAAAGTCAATGTTGAGAGTGGCAAAAGTGCGAAGTCCATTCTTAAAGATGGCAAATCATCAATTTTCTCGGTGAAGTAGCGCCACCGACTGCAGACGGCATGACAGGGAGCGATTTCGGTAGCAGGGAGATGATTATGGTCGACGATGTCGTTGGGGGAGGAGAGGGACGGCGAGGGCTTCACCGGCGTGGTCCGCCATGGCCGCCAAGGGTGGGTCAGTGGCGAGCGGAAGGCAGTTGGTTTTTCGCTAATTGGTTGGGCTCTTTTAATTTGGAGTTTGCTACAATAGGATGTGTCTGTCTCTTCTGAAGAATGGTTTATTTTGACATTTTCCATGTATATGGTTGGCTAAATTGGCTCTAAAATGGTGTTTGCGCAAGGACACTGAAAAATCGATCATTCTTTTATTAGCACTATAAATTTATGATAATTTGCTAGAACACACAAGCCCATTAAAATAATACTATTTATAAACATATGGGAGGGGATGCGCATAGAAGGCCCTATTTGCCAAATAGTTTTGAAACAAAGTCTGGATGTTGGATTTTCGATGATCAACTTATCATTTTGGAGGAAATCTCTGCCGGGAATGGCTAGAGTGGAGACGTCCCACTTACCTGACCCGGGTTCAAGACCTCACTCAACTTGGTAAAATCAGGGGACGTCTCTCCCCTAGTCTCCTTCTTTCTTAACTTATCATTTTGGATGGCCAAATATTAAAAAATATTTTAAAATGGAAGTTTGCCCGCCCCTTCTCACAACTAAATTTCAAAATAATGATATTTTAAAATGACCACGGTTTTCTAGTGTCCATCTTGAAATATTATTTTTCTGTTGTCATACATCAGTCACACTTTTGCAGCGTCATTAGCCAATTTTGCCTATATGGTTTCGGCGTTCAACATGCTTCGGTCTTCAAGTACTATGAATTGGTAATAAAATTAAGTGGTGCACCGCCGAACCACACACACAAAAACATTCGGCTGGCGTCTCAGCATTACATCACACAAACGTGAATGGAATTATCAATCTCGCATCATTGAGGATCTGCCTTCAGAGGCACAAAGCGCACAAACATTTCCGTCTCTGTCTCTCTCTCTCTCTCTCTCTCTCTCAGATAGAGTCATCGGCAACCTTGCTTTCTTCAGCAGTTGCAGCAGCAGCAGCAGCAGCAGCAGCAACTTGAACTGAATCTGGATCCACACGCTTCTCTTCTTCTTCCACCACTTGTGCTGCATCACCACCACCAGCACCACGTTCGTGGGCGCCCTCTGGCTTCCGTTTTCCAGCCGTATCTTGCTGGGTTGCAATAGAGGGCTGAACTATGAGTTGTTCCTCAGCTGCTCCAGTTTCGTCAGTAGCAATTGCTGGTTCGATCTTCTCTGCGTCTGGAGCCTCTCCATCACCATCTGCATCCTGTGAAAAGGAGCAGATAGAGCTTCTTGACTCATGTAATGCAAGTATGTAATCACTAACTACACAAGTATACCCTACCCACCATACAGTGACCCGGGTATGCCGCATTCCGGGTAACTACGCATGTGAGACTCTACCTAGCTAGACATCTCATGCCTAAGCCTAGCGAGTTAGAGTAAACATTTGTTTTAAGAGTAAACATAACCAAATTTACTTGCAGGTTTTACACAACAAGTCTAGACAAATGGCCAAACGGGGCCTACTTAAACTGACAAGGTCCCTGCTAAAGCTGGTTTATCAAAGAAGCTTGGACTAAACAGGCCCTATGTATAGTTCAAGCTTATTATTGAAGTAGCTAGCGTAAAAGAAGATTAATTAGTTTCAGGTTGTTTACCTCTTTGAGCAAATCGCTGAGGGACCTCCGGCGGCTCACATCGGCCGGGTCGGTCTCGACGGCCGGTGAAACTCCGTCGGCCTTCTTCTCCCCGACAGCGTCCTCCACGACCAGCGGCGCCTCACCCTTAACCTTCAGGTCTCCAGGCCTCGTCGCACACGCTCCCATTGCCGCTGCCGCCGCCACGCTAGCACATCAACAGCAAGTACCAGAGAAGGTGATAAGAGAGAGGAGAACCAAACAATGTACTCTAGAGGAAAAATGTGTGTGTATATGTAGCGGCGAATGTGCTTTACTACCATCGAGGACCTCGAGGCCGAGAAATGCAAAGAAAGACACTCGTATCTAGGCCCCTCTGACAAAACATCCTGGGGCACAGGACCCGGCAGCGTCTCAATAAAAAAATCACAGGTCACTTTCTCATGTCGTGCGTATCGGCTTCGTTCTATTCAGCTTATAATTTATAATTTTTCTTAAATAAATAAATAAGATCGTTTCTTCATCATAATTTGAAACGATTTCATCGGAACAGCTTTTAAAACGGTTTATCGGTTTGTTAGTATTAAATTTATTTACACAAATATTCATATTAAAACAAAAACCAATAAGTTACAATCATAAACAGTGAAAAGAATACATCCACCGTATACATCCATGGTGTGTACTTCGTATGAGCGTATATGGATGCGTTGGTGCCAATGTCATTATTCCATGCTATTCCATTCTATACTCGAATCATTCATTACGTGCCTCCCGTTCTGGCCGGATGGCAGATTGGCAGGCCACTCGCGTGTGTCGGCCGGGCCGGCGTTGCATTAAAATAAATATAAACTATTCAATCTATATAATTTATAGTTTAGATTAGTTAATTATGATCATATTATTAACAGTAGAATCAATAAAAAGATAAAATTGTAAATACTACACATATCCATCACACGGCCGTGCTCCTCCAGGTCAGCGCCGTTTCGAGCTCATTAAAACTGGGAAAATTTGCTCCTCTGCCCCAAAGTTTAATGGCGTTTGCTCATTTGCCTTATGATATCTCATTGACACGCGGGTCCAGGACCCACATATCAGTGAGACATCATGGGGCAAATGAGCAAACGCTATTAAACTTTGGGCACATGAGCAAATCCCCCAAACTTAAAACGGACTCCCGATCAGCAGTATCCTGATTCCTGAACTAGCCCACCCTACCCATTCAAGTTCAACAAGAGTTATCAATCATGTATAATACATGGCGCTGAAACATGATCACCTGACAAGTAGATGCATGCACTTACCTGGCATTAGGTAAAACGTCCTTGTCCCTGAACAATCTCAGTCTTTGGAGAACAAGTGTCGATGATGGCAGGGTCACCGTGGTGCTTGCAGCAGTCAACAACGCTGTGGCAGTCCGATTGTCCTCACCTTGTTCCTCATATGCATTGATGAGGTGGATTGCCATGAAAGGAGGCACCTCGCGCTCGCCACCTACAAGAATAACAAATCATCGCCTAACTGGAAGCACTCACAAGAACAATGGAAGTATGTGGTGGATTACTGCATTTTAAAGACACAACAAAGATGTAGGCTTACAGTCTTGTCAGTGGACTTGCACGTAACTCTCGGGCGTGGGGAGCAAATCAAAGGCATAGAACTGGACCAGCTCGGACTTGAGCAGGCTTGTCGGCGAGTACCAGAGCGGCATCTCGGACACGACAATGTAGTTCTTGATGACGGCGAACGAGTGTATCCACCCGGTGTCTGCCTGCTATGGCGTGGGAAGACGAAAGTCTATATAATACCTTTACAAATTAACGATTATTTTATTTGTACTACCAGTATAATGTGCTGTAAAAAAAATCCTATACTATACGTAGCATACAGTGTGTACGACGGGAGATGTTGCAGTTTTCGGTCATAGCTATTAGCATGTAGATGTAGAAACACCTCATTCATTCACTCACCTGTGAACGTATTGTGTCCATGTAGTCCTGCATTGCCACAGCTAGTGCCAGCTGATTCTGTTTCCATTGGAGGCCTTCAACTGATACTGTCAGCTTTGCATATGCGATTATCCTTTTTAGAACAGTCTTGCATATGCACTTGACATACACCGAAAAGGCCTTACAAGCTGATGGTTTTTGGTTTTTGCTACAGTATCTAACTTTCAAACGGAGTATTTTCTCAAGACGGGGTCTACAAGTTAAACGATCAACATGTTAAAAGCCCAACATCTATACCAGCCAAAATCGCAAGTGAGTATCGTCTCTCCGTAATCTGTACCGTAAACAGCTAAAATTTAAAAATTTCAGCTAAAAGCCATAAGTCGCAGCCGAAAAATCAGGTCGGTGTATAGTGTGTACACTGGGTACTGGAAAGAAATGCTTGGAGACCGGATGTTGTGGAGTGCGTTTGGACTTCGAGATGGCCGGTTCAGGTTGGGTCCTCTTCTCTTCTCTTCTCCCAGGTTGTACTGCTGCCTGCTGGGCATCCGCAGGGCAAGCCCCGAGTTTCCTGACACACCCCTAGGCCAGCGCCCTCTCTGAATTTTCCATACGCAAAAGATGCATGGTGCCTTTCATTCTTGTTAATTTCATTGCGTTAGTGCATCCGGCCGGGCCCTCCTGACATGATTAAGTACAACAAGTGGTGTTCTTTGTTTATTTCATTTGCGATCATGCGTGCACCTGGATATGAAAACCTCCTGACTGATATGATTAACACATCTCAGCATGATTGGTTCGTTGCTACAAATGGATATAAACAAAGCATCATTATCATTCTCAGATGATACTTGATGTGAAAGGCATTTCTCACAGTAACAAGAAGTACTAGCAGTTTGTTCACGAAAGCACAATACCTGCCCTTATTCTGGAGGATAATATATTAGCATTTTCTGAGGCTCTGCCACCAGTAAAACAGAGAGAGAAAATTGAAAACAATGCTTAGCAACTCAGCTTCCTCCTAGGGACGTTTAACAACACCTTTTTTGGAGACATTTTGCCTGCAACAATGAAAAGCATATCATCATCACCATCTACACTGTTTACCATTTCTGAAACATTTCAGGTTCTCCAGGCACATCGCAACGTCTTTTGATGGCCGGAGAAAGTAGTTGGACCTGAAAGAATCTCTTTATGGCAATGTTTGTTTCGGCTTTTTATTTGACTTAAAAGTAAAAAAGTCAAAGCCCAAACAGAAGGCGGCTTTTTAATATAGAATTTTGATTGTATTGGAAATGTTGACCATGAATTGAGAATTTTTGGTATTCAGTTCTAATAATTGCTCTATGTTCATTGAGATCATGTTCAATTCAAAACCGATGACATTCAAACCTTTCTTAGCTATTTGAATAAGGATATTTTGGATATTTCATGCTTCAAGACAAAAAGACAGATTAGCAAACACCTTGCCTAGGCTTAAAAACAAACTGCTTATAAACTTTTAAGCTTGAACAAACAGGGCCATACCGTTTCGACAAAACCAGGCAGCCTGTCTACCACATCACAAGCCAGAACCGGCCTATTACATACAGAAAGACTGCACACACATCAAACAATCTACCACCTGCTCATTTCGGCTGACAAAAATGGCTTATGGCTAAAATTACACTATAGTTGATGGTGTCTGATTTGGCATAATTAAATTTAAAAAAATTAAAAAAACAGGTTAGTCAATCACGGACAATACAAACAAATACGGGAAAAAAAGAACCAGAAAAAACTCAAAAAAGCTAAAAAATCAGAAAAAGACGAAATTTAAAAATAGTAAAAAATAAACCAAAAGCTAAAAATTCAAGCCAAAACGAATAGCGCCCTAAATACATAGCTAAGGACAGGAGGCAATAATTAGAATGCATGATAAGAGTTGTAGTCCACCGGTTGCCAAGACAAATGCACGAGCCTACTCAAATGGTAGCTTACAGAGCTGAATAGCTGGTACTACTAGTCTTGTATTCTAGTCCAGAAAGATGGTTGATATTGTGACAAACTTTGACCGATCAACATGCTTGAGCTCATACATGAATACATACGAAGTTGGAAATACAGAACACGAATACAAAGATTTTTGCACTGCTGGAAAACTGGGTTACTTTTTCTGTTGTATTAGACTGCTATCTAAAAGAAATCCTAGTCTAACTCTGGTGGTTAAGCTACCCTTATTATGCGCTACTACCTGCATGATCCCATGAATCCAGGCCATGCCACACACGATATTAACAGACAACGAAACACGCACTCTCGCGTGGACCGAGCATGCATCGAACGACTGCTATAATGATTCCACGACCACAACTGCTACAGTGATCTTTCGACCACAGCCACTACGATCACTATAGTAACTATACGACCATGACGCTACAGTAACTCTACGACTTCGACCACGGCCGCTACAACTACAACCACATCCGCTACGACTAACTCTTCGACCACGATCACTACGATTGACTCTTCGATCACAGTGAGCATACTGAATTATTCAACAGATATAAGTAGGAGTCCAGCTGATGTTATCCTAAACAAATGTGAAAAAAAAATATGTGCAACTTTGCACCACCTTAGATCAAATCAACCTGGAAAACATGGCGAAGACAACAAACTCTACAGTGATACTGATGTCACACTGATGTTCCACAAGCACATACTATATATATATATATATATATATATATATATATATATATATATATATATATATATATATATATATATATATATATATATATATATATATATATATATATATATATATATATATATATATATATGATGAAATGGGACACCTAGGTGCCCAGACACCTAGGCTCCCCGCAGTTAGATTGCTTTTAGATACGTGCTAGAGCAATGGTATGTATGGTATGTAATATATTAGGCATGCTAAATCAATCATGGAAGGAAAGTCTTAATCATGGATGGAAAGTCTCAATCACACTAGCACGCATCTAAAAGCAATCCAAAGGTAGGAGACTAGGTGTCCGCACACCTAGGTGCCCTCATTATTTATACTATATATATATATATATATATATATATATATATATATATATATATATATTACACCGGGGACTCTCTGGCGGAGAGGCTATCCACGTCAGCATCTATGTGAAAACCCCCCGCATTTTGCAAAATCGCATAGAGGTCCTCTGTTCTCGCAAACAGATCCTTGCTTCTCGCAAACAGGTCACTGTCAGGTTTTTTGCGGAAAGCACCCTCCACTTCACCGATAGCACCCCGTGGTTTCCAAAATTACGTATAGGTCCTTGTTTAGTTACGTACAGGTCTTTGCAGGTCCTCAATTTTTTACGAAAAAACCCTTTGCTTTCCTCGAAATTACGCATGCGTCCTCGATTTTTTTAAGAAACTCCCCACGAATTATCGTCTTTTTTACTTCGGTCCACACGATTGCTAGCGCGGCGTGACGCCGCGCTTACATAGCTAGTTGAATCAATGCTTCAACATGATATCGCACACTAGTGGGGCAGCCCAGGACAGACCCCAAAAGAATTGCACAGATATGTCATTAGAATGACAACAGTAGCAAACAAAAGAAGAAACAGACCGAGAGGTCAATCGCAACACACAAACAATTGCAGTGACATAGAAGTAGAACTGTAGAATGACAACATTAGCATATAAGTATCATCATATTGAGAGGTCAAACGGTACCAACTGTAAACACTAACCGGAATAGTCACTCAAGGGGCACGGAGCAATTTATATAGAAGACCCTAAATATGTAAGCTCCTGCAACAGACCAAAGGATTACCAGCAATTCTAGGCTTTCTAGCTCTATCATTTCCAGTCTTCAATCACTAAATCTTCTTTCGTTTGATACCCATCTCCAGCTTCATCATCTGCAGTTCCCTGTCCTTCTTGCTGAACCTCAGCCACTTGAAATGCCGTAGCTCAATTTTCAGTATCGGAGCTTTTATGTGATGTTGTTAGTAATATGCCCTAGAGATGATTGTATCATTTCTATGTTTATAATTTTTTGAATAATATATTATTTTGTCCCTTAAATAAATGTCTTATATATTGATCAATAAATATGTGACTTGTTCGTAACTCTTTATGTTTTGATATTATTCTAAATTATCCCTGATCTTATATCATTATATGGGGCAATTATGTTTTATAGATCAGCACATGTATTGATTGATGATCATATTTGACGGATCATGGATATGAGCATATAAAATGAATAATGTGGACATATGTTAAAGAACATAGTGTTGGATTGATATGCCATGAGATACTGTGAAAATTGTTATATTCTTAAGTTTCATCAGTTGATCTCATATATAGTGTATATTGGATCCTTAAACTTGATATCGTCATAGTTTCTTACCTATATAATAGTTTACTTAGAGGTTATCAAACACTATTGTGTAACTAGGTGATCATAAAGATATCTTTTGGGTTTATTATGAAATATGCGGAGAAATGTGAGCGATCAAGATGGAATTTACCCTTTCTATATAACGAGTGATATCTCTGGGCTCTTCGATGTGTTTCGATTAAGAAAGTGCATGACCATGCTGAATATGGTTGATGAGTCAATCAAACTGAGTAATCTACTATAAATTTGAGTGAAGAATCAAATTATCATAGGATGGCATGCTTCTAGTATTGAATTTGATTTGGTATCGTAAGGCAAAAGGATCGGTACGTAAGCACTATATAGGTTTGTTCAATATGATCTTTATATATATTTGGAATTTGCTATATTCTGTTAGGGATCGTTACTGAATTATGAATCAGAAAAAAAAATTTGATCCATAGTCGAATATACATGAACCTATAAGATAGGGACAGTGCATGCTTGGGGCTTAGGCCTAGTCCAGCACATGATGGAGGTATGCATCGTAGACTGTCTGATCCAAGGATTTGAGCCGCAACTTACCAAGCCAGAAAAGAGAGGCGAGCCAGGACAAACCTGCAGGGATTTTTTCCATATTGGTTTGACCCGAATCCATATATATGAATCAGTGCTTATTTTTGTTATCTGTGTTAGTCCAAGTGGATACCTTTGTTAGCTTGTTAAGAAGGCTTGTTTTATTTTTCCAATTAATATATGTGATCGAGACATATTCTTATACGGACTTCTAGTCCGTATCGTGTGCATGGGGTTGTGGCATATAAGAGCCGAAGGGCCAGCGGCCTTGTAACTGGGAACTTGAATCTTGAATTTCCAGTTTATGCCATGAAGGCTGCGTGAGTAATATCGTGTGTTCTTATCCAAAAAAAAAAGAGAAAAGAGTAATATCGTGTGTTCTTGTGTTCGTGAGAAGAACCCATCTAGGGTTTACTGCTGCTGCACCGAATTGGAGCACTGTTATGCTTCAAGTTTGTGAAGATCCAGGTTGATTCTACTCCGTGATTCAATCTACTCTATTGGTTCATAGAATTCACCTCTCGGTTTGCATCTATTCCATGGTATTTTGCTGGTTAGTTGTGAACTCTGAGAATTATCACGTACTGTATTTCCTTATTGTTTGAAATTAATTTAGACGAGAGATACAAGTGCTACTACTCAGGGCTGGAGCTACAGTAGATGTATGGGGTACAGTTGCACCCTCAAAATTTTTACATAAAAATATAGTATATACCTCGCTTAATACATAGAGTATACACTACACATACTTACTAACAAGTAACAAGGAATTCCTGGCAACCTGGCCCACCCAACAGACACAGGAGCGATATCAACGAATCAAGCCCAAGTCAATCAAGCCCAAGATGGCAAGGCCCGAAGTGCCACCCAACAGACACAGGAGCGATATCAACGAATCAAGCCCAAGTCAATCAAGCCCAAGATGGCAAGGCCCGAAGTGCCATTCAGCATTGAGCATTCCAGCGGCCCATCCGGCCATCCCCATCCTAAGGGGGTGTTTGGGACTGCTCCACAAACTCTGCTCCACGAATTCTACCGTGGAGCAGCTCCACAAAAAACCTAGAGTTTGTGGAGTACCCCTTTAGGTGCTCTCACAACTCCACCTTTTTTCCTCGAATAGAGTGCGTGGAGCTGAACCTGTTTGGCTAAAAAACATAAAGCGGAGCTGAAAAACGTGGAGTGGAGCAGTCCCAAACACCCCCTAAGTTGAAGCTAGACCCAGCACATTCCTCATTGTGCAGGCCACCGTCGTGCGTAGTGCGCTCCCCAGAGGTCGGCGAGTGGCGACCCATGACCCTTCGCTCCTGGGACCTGGGCTACGGCTTGGCTCCATGCCTCGTCATCTCCACCTCTCTCGTCGGCTCGTCCTCACTCCTCATCTCCTCAGCGCATTACGGCATGGTACATCCTGAATTTCTCTACTCTATTCTTTAGTCCCTCTACATGTTTTCCTTTTAGTTTGAACTGACAAGCATAGATTTGTTCTCTAGTGGTTGGATTTGAGAACTGAAGCAGGCACATCAACAATTGGTTTTTAATTTTGACAGTAGTTTTCAAGATAGAGATCAAGAGAAATACAGAGTAGCTTCAAAAAAAAGGAAAGAGAAATGCAGAGTATGTGTGGTGCACAGAGACATATGACCATGTATATAGGTACGTATTTGCTTGAGCTTGGCGTGATGCCGTTGGGAGATCTGGCCTATCTTTCCTATCAGTGTAGCAACAAAAAACCATCAAGTAATTCCTATCTGTGGGCAGTGTGCTTGATGGGATATTAGGATATTTAGTTGTTTTGAGCAGTTAAATCAGTCTTCATTTGTTTTGATTAGGTTACCTAAGCTGATTTAAGCTGCTTGCTCTAATTGATCTTGCCATGATGCTGTCTTGGTCAACTTGATTAATGTGTTCGTGGACTATGGATTGATCGCTTGTGTTCATCAGTGAGAACTGATAACACATGGTGGAAAGGGGTAATGAGAACACTTGTTTCAATAATAAATAGCTGACTTTCTGTTAAGTTGCTCTTAATGCATGTGAGTTTTATTGCAATGTTGTTACAGATAACTAGAACTAGAAGTTCTAATTTTCTAAAAATATTTTATGATATTGATTGTAGTGCGAACATGTAATTTGTCACATTTGAACTTGTATTAGAACATGTAGGATCGTCGATAGCAATAAGAGGGGTGAATGATTGCAACACCTAGCGGAAGCCTTTTCACAAAATCGCATTGAAAGAACAGAAAAATTATTTTTTTACCTTGGTACTGTAGATTATCAGTAGCAATCTTTAGACATCAGAGCGATCGAAAGAAAAGCTGACCGATGTTTCCTTTGATGTAAGAACACCTGACAAGGATGGAGAACATGAGTTAAATTGGGTTCTGGTCTTTTACATCATTATTTGATTGGAACAATTAATGGTTCTTCACTCTCTTTGATGGCTTCTAATATATTTTACTTTCTGAGAGACCATGTGGAATAGGTGATGTTGTCTTACATCTTGTTAGATTCTCAAATTGCTAATATTTTCACTAAGCCGCTTGATACTTCTCATTTTGTTCATTTGCGGAGTGAGTTGGGGGTATGTCATCAAATGGAATTATTCTGAGGGGGAGCTTGTAGTTTAAAAATTTCAGAAGCTTTGTTTAGTATTCTTGTCAAATAAATCAATAAGTCCAAGCCATTGAAATTAAATGAGTTGTCTAAATAGAGCTCTCTTTATCATATTTACTCATATGTTGTGTAGCTTTGATCATAACTGGTTATAATTAATTTGTTGCAATTGAACTAAAATATGACATGGCGGAATATTTTGACTAGATTGATTATAGATAGTACTTTGCGATGTTCATAAAAAAGGATTAGCTTAATTGTGAGTCTTATTTTAAATCTCGGCTATGATGCTCACATATTTCATATTACAATCTCTTTATAATTATTCAATTTGGCATGTTATAAAAAAAAAATAAAAAGAGACATTTGAAAAGATGTATGCTCTAAGCATGCCATGGTAAACAAAAAAAGAGGCACAAAAGGTGCACAAGATGAAAAGAAGTATGCCACCATTTTGAAGAAGTAAGCTATTATGAAAAGAAGTATGTTACAAGCATGCCACATGCATTAGAACTGAATGTGGAGCAATAGATTGTTATATGAGACTGCTAGCTCATCTAGATTAAAGATTTGCTTCACTTTTAGGCTTTTGACTTTTGTGATATCTCATTGTGCTCTCTATAATTGGTTTGGTCATTGTTGAGATGCCTGTCATTGATATAAATTGCTTAATCATATTGAAAATTTTGTTTTGATATTGCTATATGATATATGACTTTATATGATCTAGATAGTTCTACTCAAAAAATATAGCTTGGTTAAATTATTAAATCAATTCAAAGTGACCATAGCATCTAGGAGTAGATAGTTGTAGTTCATGTAGGAGTAAGGCTGGTGGAGAAGAACGCTAAGGTGTCGATGTAGTTGGCGGTGATGGCCATGACTACAATGTAGCAGATGTGTTGCATGCTGGCGAACTCTTACATCACGAGGGCAGGCCATCCTCGTTCTACTCAACCACTTGCGTAAGATATGTGGTTGCTTACTTGTCAAGTGAAGATGTTAAGCAAGAACATGCATACATTGCCCATGCATGCATGTCTCCATGTTAGGCTAGCTCCGAGGCATGCGGCAGCTTGGTCATCACGTCCAGCTAAATCGGCCATGCATGGATGCGGCAGCAACTCCAGCAGTGTAGCCATGATCTTTGCACAAGTGCGGCATGTAGGTGTCGAGTGCTGTTGATGTCACCAGCAGCTCGCAAATGGATTGATGTAGCGGTGACTCACTGTGGAATAAGCTTCCAAGCCATGTCACTTGGCTAGTATGACTGCAGGTCACTGGTGGTCGGACTGCTTGACCAGTTTGATTGATGCCTTGGGAAGTTAGCTATCTCATGCTTGCCACCATGAACTCTGAGCTTCTAAAGTAATATGAGAACATAGATGTCTATAATATAATTGTGGGTATTAGAAGCATATTTAAAAACCAAGCAAGACCTAAAAGTTATAACACCTCTAAGTTATTGTTTACATGCAAGCTAACTGAAGGAAGTTTGATAGCCCTCATGTAATCAAAATGATGGGTTACATTGAGAGTTTGGAAAAGCTTGGTTGTCCCTTTAGCCAAGAGTTGGCTACTAATGTGATTCTCCAGTTGTCTCCTCCAAACTTTGAGCCAGATATTTTGAACTTTCATATGAATGGTATGAAGAAGTCAATGACTGAGTTGCATGGGATGCTCAAGTTAGCAGAGGAAAGCATTAAAAAAAGCTCTTTGGACTAGGAGGTTCAGGGCGGTGCTTTGGGTGAAGTTAATTTGTTTTTAGTTGAGGTTTTCGTGAAATTGAAAAGCTAGGGTTCACCAGGGATTAAGTGGCGGTGACGACAAGGACCTGGCAGGGTGGCTATGGGGTTACTGGCGAGGTTGGCATGGCTTTATAGTCTACGAGAGGCAGTAGGAGCAGTGATTTCGCCACAGAGGTGGTGGCACGTGGGTGGCAGAATCGGTAGGCAGTAGGCTTCGGTGATGAGGTGGCATGCTACGTGGTCGGGCAAGGTGATGGGTATCAATGGGTGTGTTAGCAATGTGGCAGTGACAATTGACTGGCTTAGTAGTAGCGTGGCATCCCTATAACAACAGCGAGCCATGATCAGCCGATTGGCATAGAGAACAAGGGAGGAAATGGGAATTGAGTTGGCGCCAATTGTTGGGGAAGGCGAAAAATCGAATAGGGAACGTGGGATTTGCTTGGAATTAGCCAAATTGGAAAAGAAATTCGAATTAAACTAAAATTCATGAAAATTCAAAAATTTACAAATTTTTTGTTTGTTTCAGTAGCTCGCCTTTTCCGACCTATGCAACACCAACTCATGGGACCTCAAAATCACAAGGGGAGTTGACCGCATTTGTATTGTAGGAATTTCACAAAGAAACAACTTAAAATATGTAAAAATTGAGAAATTTTTTTGTATTTCAAATAGGACCTTAACGCGTACCCGTAGAAAAACTGAGACTATGGCTTTGTTCTTTTCTGCTTCTAAAAACTGCTTTTCTAATTTTCTACAGTAACTAGCTTTTAAACGGAATATTTTTTTAAAATATGGTCTACTAGTTAATTGTAGTACAAACTGTACCGACTTCATTTATATCTGCAAAAACCGCACATGAGTATTTGTTACTCTGTAATCTCTCGCACGAACAGCCCAAAAGCCGCAGCCAAAAGCCATAAGCTGCAGCTAAAAAGAATAGGCCCTATAGCACCTAGTCTCCACCGACACCACCGGCCATGTTACCAGTTAGACGGACTACAATTGATTGGCATGTGTCAGGGAGATCTGGTGATCAATAGTGCCTAGTGTTATTGTCCACCCGGCTTTGCCTTGTTTTTTTTAAGAGAGGGAGGGGGAACTCTTGGTAAGTCACATGTTTTTTGGGTTGCGGTGGTGGTTTTTGGCTATGGTTGATGATTTTTATCTATGTTTTTTAGACGGTAGTATATTGATATGGATAACAAATACGATTTTGAGCTCAAAAGGCTGTTTGAAGAATTCACTTAAAAAACCTTCTTATTTATTTTTATTTTTAGAGGAATCAAAAGTCATTCGTCCAAAAAAAACAGAAAAAAAACAGGCCGTAGGCAGGAACCTGTTGTCCCTTTGCTGGGTCTGGCTGGGCTTCTCAAGACGCTCAAGGATTAAATGGCCCATACTAGGTAGCCCAAAATAAGACCTAGGACAGCATGGTCCGCTTAAAGTGGGCTAGGGAACACCACGATGCTACTAGTTTAGCAACAAGGCTCTTCGTCGGCCCACCACACGGAAGCAAGGAAAGAAAATTTACCCAATCTACACTGGTTGCCGTGCTGGCGGCGAGCGGCGTGCCCTGCCCTGCGCCACATCGCTCGTAGCTTAGATTCCTCGAGATACCCAGTGCCCTCGCCCTCCGCTGCCCCGCCGGCAATGAGCTCCCCCTCGCCGGAACCCCTTCCCGCTCCTCCTCCTCCTCCGCCGCCGCCCGCCCCCTCAGGTCCCCCCACCTCTCTCTCTCTCTCTTCCAGTGCCGATTCTTTAGGATTTGCGCTTGTTGATGGCTTCGTCTTTTAAGCGGCGACGGCACTTGATTAGGTCATCGACTAGTAATTTTCGATGTGGATCACCGTTTGGGCACCATTCTAGCTGGAGATGCAACACTCCATGTGTGGATAATACTTCCATTCTGCACTCCATAACGAGTGCATTTTATTCTGTTTTATTTAACTTGGAGTAATAAAGCGAAGAAAAAAATTGATTTTTTTTCACTTCAGATAGAATGTTATATGTACCTAGGTGGGTTGTTGTTTCGTCCATCGCTAGCACTAGTGCCACAGTGCTACTTCAGCCGTAGTTTACGTAGATTGTCACATTACCTATTGGCTATTGCATTCCATTCCCTAAGGAGTCGGAAACACTGCCCAAGTAAAACTATGCAACACTTGATAAACATAAGATATCCATCCGTGCCATATAGGAATGTGTAATTGAGCTGGCTCTTGAGTTTAAACTGTTTGACGCAGATGCGTTTACGATTTATTGGACTGTTTAAACTGTTCCGTGTTGAAACACTTTAGGGGACACAAATGTGGAGGAGAGCGAACAAGGTCGAAGCATCGCCAGTCTTCAAGCGGTCACTGGGGATTACACACCACGTATGGGTCAAGAGTTTGTCTCTGAACATGAGGCATACGAGTTCTATCGGTATTATGCATGGAAGTTGGGGTTTAATGTCCGAAGAGAATATGCAAACAAAAGCAGGAAAACTGGCGAGATAACCTCAAGAAAGTTTGTTTGTTCAAGGGAAGGGTTTAAAGCCCCAGATAAAAGAACCAACCATTCTAGGACTCCACAACCTGATACAAGAACAGGATGTCATGCTAATTTGGTTATTAGGCGCAAAAACAATAATGCAAAGTATGAAGTGTATGCTTTTGAGCCGCAACATAATCATCCTTTGTTCATTCCATCATGTGCTAATCCTTTGCAAAGAAAGTTAAGCGATGTTCAATCTTCCGAAGCTGATAACTCTGGTAATGTGATTAATGCCAGTGAACCCGAAAGCAGAAATTGTACTCTTGGAGAGAATGATGCTAATTCCAGAGAAGAATGGCAATGCCCACTGCGAACTAGGCGGCAACGGGAAATCAAGTATGGGGAAACCGGTGCTCTGTTGAAGTACCTCCAAGACCAATCTCGGGCAGATCCTTTACTTTATCATGCTGTACAGCTGGATGCTGAAGATAAAGTTGCAAACATTTTCTGGGCAGATGCAAAGATGGTCATTGATTTTGGTCAATTTGGTGATGTTGTTTCCTTTGATATTGTGTCCAGAAACAACATGTGCGTCCGACCTTTTGCTTCTTTTGTTGGATTTAACAATTATGGGGAGACTGTTTTGCTCGGAATGGCACTTATGTATGATGATACTGTTGAATCATTCCAGTGGCTGTTTGAGACCTTCCTGCATGCAATGTCTGGAGGGGCACCTAGGACTGTTTTTTCACGTCAAGATGCAATTGTAGCAAAGGCTATCTCATTTGTGATGCCTGACACATGCCATGCTATATGTACATGGCACCTGAAACAGACTGCAAAAAGGAACCTAAATCACCTTGTTAGAGGGGACTGCGATTTCATGAAGGAATTCAAGGCATGTATCAATGATTATGAGGAGGAGATGGAGTTTCTCACTTGTTGGGAAGCTATGATCAATAAGTATAACCTTCATGGTAATGTGTGGTTGCAAAAAGTATTTGAAGAAAAAGAGAAGTGGGCTAGACCATACATGAAGTGGATATTTTCAGCTGGGATGAAGAACACACAATTGAATGAACGTCTGCATTCTGATGTTCGGGATTATTTGAGGTCAGATGTAGATATTATTTTGTTCTTGAAGCATCTTCAAAAAGTGGTCAATGACAGACGGTACAAAGAATTAGAGGTCGAATTTAGTTCAAGGCTGAAGTTGCCAGACTTCAAGATTAGAGCTCCTATTCTGAGACAGGCTTCTGAGGCCTATACCAGTATGATATTTCAGCTTTTCCAAGAAGAATACGAAGAGTTCCAGTCAGCTTACATTGTGAATCGTGATGAAAGTGGTCCCTGCCGGGAGTATATTGTTGCCATTCTTGAGAAGGAAAGGCGGTATAAAGTTTATGGAAACCCTTCTGAGCAGACTGTTTTATGCTCATGTAGGAAGTTTGAGACACTTGGTTTCCTGTGTAGCCATGCTTTGAAAATTCTAGATACCATGGATATAAAGTATATGCCAGATAGGTACCTCTTGAAGCGATGGACCAAATATGGGAGGTGTTTGACTGCACCACAGGTTGAAGGTCGAAAGGTTCAGGCAGATACCACATTAGAATTTTCTAGTCGCTACCAATATTTGTGCCCAATATATGTTAGGCTTGTTGCTCGAGCATCAGAATGTGAGGAATCCTACAGAGTGCTAGACCAATGCTCAGTAGAATTGGGTAAGAAAGTTGAAGAAATTCTGCAGAAACAAACCAGCATTGATGCATCAGCCCCTCAACCTGATGCTGAGGATATCCAGATACCTTTATCTTCTAACACTACTGACAATGAGTCAGAAATAGCACTGGATTATTCAAGCAGCACAAGAGCAAAGAGACCAAAAAAGAAAGGCCATAAAGGTAAAAGTCAACCAAGAAGTTGCATTGAAAAAGGCTTACAGAAGAAGAAGAAAAAAGTGCAGACGGAACAACCTGCAATGCAGTATACCATGTCTGATGCTCCTACTCAACCCGGAAATGTTTTGTTTCAGGTAATTTCAGCATTGTTTTTTAATATGATGGCGGATTTGCATTACGCATCTCATATAGTGGAGCAGTGTGATAGCAATCATGTATTTATTTTATTCTTAAAAATTAACAATAGTGCATTTATGCTCTTCCAAAAACTAAATTGCACCATATTCTAAAGCAGTGTTGCTAGTAGTGGAGTGGTAGGTGGATGCAAATCAGACCCTTAATGAGCTTTAAATTTCGTGCTTTTCATTTTTATGAGAGAAAAGAAGAACTACTCAAAAAATAATCATATGTTGATTTGCCTCATTAACGACATAACTGTGCTATCCAGAACCTTTGTTTCTGTAAACTTTCAGCAAATCCTTGGATTATTTCCAGTGTTATTCCAGAACTCTTGTCAAATGTTTCTATTTGATGTGTCATGTGAACTTCCCTGCAATCCTGGGAAGTTTGTAGCACTAGTAGTCTGTATTAAAGTTATTTTTTCACGCGTGTCATTCTATAAACTTCCCTGTTATCCTGAGATTGTAAAGCTCTATCCTCCAGACTTCTACACGATTGTTGTGCGACTCGTCTCAATTTATGTCAATTGTGTCTTTGTCCTGATTTTAGTGCTCATATGCAGGGTTGTAAAAACCGTTTCCAGTTAATGAAAAAGGTCCCTCAGCTGGTTTTATTTCTATCTTTTTTTCAAAACCTATCTTTAGGACCAGTTGTTTTTAATACTAATTTCCCTTCCATTTTCATGAAGTTACGTGTTTGGAAGGCTTCTACAACCCTAATATCTGTATTTCAGTGGGTTTCTACTGAAAAAGCCAAACCTGACCATACTGTCGTGACCAATAACTGGTGGTAACTTGTTAGTTCCCAACGGTTTGTTAAACGACCATGATTAAGGGTACCTTCGGCTGAAGTATCTTATTTTTCACAATAGTTCGTGCAGTCTAATACAGTAATACTTCCTGATGCAATCATCACGCCATCTTGATTTTTTAAAACATTGGGCTTGGGAGTACCTTCTGAATTTTAAAATGTCACTGGTGGCTGGCCAAACTCCAGCCTATAAATTAGACAGAGTACAAGCTTCTGACATAACATTCATGTGCTTTTGCAGACCTATGTGGGCATTTTGTGTCAGATATTTGGTTACTTTAATTCTTTCCTTTTCCTACAACCAGGGGATTGACCTTTCTAATCCATTTCCAATGGGGCAAATGAATTTTGGAATGCAGCCAGGCCCAAGTCCTAGCTTCCACACTGTATCAAGAGTAAAGTCAACTGTCCTTCACTCTTTGTGAAAAAGAAAACATACCCTTCACATCTTACTTGAGTATTGGAAAATTTACTCAGTCAATGTGTTTCAGGAACTAGGTTTTGCTGCATATCATGCACCTCAGCCATCAAGTAACAGCCAACATAATCAGCAGGTATACGATGATAAAGATTTGCAGTTGATTATTTCCTTACTTTCTAGTTTAAATGAATACATGCCTTCATCAATCTTGGGCTCTGTCACTTCTTTGTTGGCCAGAAAAAATCCATCGGGGTCCCTCAACTATTCAATTTGTCTAGTTTTTGTCCCTAAAGTGCAAAACCAGGTAAATACCTCTCCCTGGCAATACTAGTTAAATATACCCCTCCACCCCTTTGACCGTGGTTTTGACCCACCTCGCGTCCATGTCGAATTCGAGCTAGCCTATATGTCAAGGACTAAGTAGTAGAGCCTATGTGTCATAAAGAGGGAGAGAGGATGACAGAGACAGAGGGGTCTTTGTCTCCTTCCTATTGGCTACAACAGAAACAGAGGCAATGGACGTTCGAGCGGCGATGGTGGTGGTGGTATGCTCCGGTGAGGGGCAAAATCAAATCCTCGCAACATGATGAGTCCATTTGCGATGGTCTCGTTGGTGGGGAAGCAACGGAGAAGGCGACAAAGCTTGGCTGCGGGGAAGGAGAGAGAGAGTCGCGGCGGCTCTAGTGAAATGGCAACAGTAGGGGTGTGCGAGTAACAGGAGGAGAAGTAGAGCACAATGAGCATGGTCTTGGGTAAGGAGACGCTTGTGACGAGACCGGCGACGGTGGGCTGTGGTCTACAGGAGAGGGTGATGAGGCAGTGGCGCTCCGTGAGGGACAAGGATCAGGGGAAAAGAAAGAGGAGGAGAAGAGCTAGCTAGAGGTGGGGTCAGATTTGAGGGGGGCCTTACCTTGATGGAGGTCGAGCGGGGTGGAGTTGGCCGGAGTTAAGCAAGACGGTAGCGAAGAAGAGCTCATGCCGATTTCCTATCACTGCAACACTGAACCGTCGTCCCCTTCCTCACTCTGCCTCACTCCTCCAAGCACTGCTTGTACCAAAAGCCACCGCTTGTAGCCCATGCCGCATGACCACAACGACACCAGCCACTTCTCACGCCGCCCACCCCATGCTAAAACCATCGCCACCGAAGCCATTCCCACCTAGGTGAACTTCAACCCGATTCCTCCCTCCAGGGGCACCTCCTCATCTTCTCCAACCCTCCTCCACAACTAATTTTAGCCACCTTTCCTCCGAATCGCCGCTGCCACGTCGAGCTCCCTGGACTCCATCTGACCCTGTCCTCACCACCCTCACCTGTGAATTCCCTGCATTGTGTAGATGCTCATGTGTGCATCCTTTTCTGGATTCGTCGCCGATTAGCTGTCGCCGCTGTGGATAGCCGTGCCGTCAGCGTGGACCACATCGGTCAGCCACCGCCCATAGATAGGGTCGTCGCGACATCCTGTTTTGATACTCACCGGTCACTGCTAAGGTCTCACTCACCGGCATCAAGTTCGATAGAGCGCATCCATGGCACTGCTTCCCTGTTTCGAGTCGAGTCGGGTAGCCACATGGGTTAAAATGGTCAAAACTGCCGTTTCCAAGCTGCAGGGACTTTAAAGTTACATAATATTACCAGCTGGGGAACTGTTTTTATCCAGTTTTGCACTTTAGGGACGAAAACCAGGCGAACCGAAGAGTTGAGGGACCACGGATGAACCACAGAGTTGAGAGACCATGGATGGACTTTTTCCTTCTTGGCCAATAAGCAGTTGATAGATTATGAAGTTACTGGTTGGTTTCAGCAGTTTGCTTTCCATCTTTTCAGGGCTTGTAGAAATCAACAGCTTCGTCACAAGCGATAGTGCATATTTGTTGTGGATTATAACTGATGGAATGGACCCGCCCATCTTGAAGATCAACTTGACTTCTCAAATTCAGATGTTATCTGCGTATCAGTCAGCAATTGGAGGCTACCAGCGTACACAACGCAACAAATTGTGATAGATCTCTTGCAAGTCTCGAACGGAGCTGATTTCGTAAGTCCTGATGTTGTTTGCTTATCCGTCAGCAATTGGAGGCTTAAATTCAGAAGTTTTCTATCAGTCAGCAATTGTAGGCTACCGATGACAGACATTCACCCGGGCACATCCTTCGCCAGTATGGCAGTGGCAAGGCATGCAGTATGTACATTGCAATGAACTGTGGTAGCTCTCTTGCAACTGTCAGACAGAGCAGACGGGGAGACTCTTGTTTAGCATACTACCAATGTCATTATTGTTAGTTATAGCTTGTCTTATGGCTGGCATAAGCTATCTTAGGCTCTTAGCTGTAGATCCTCTTTTATAAGGAACTGTTCAAATCTTTCACATTGTCTTGTTATGATCCTGTCTTTTGATAAGTAGATCCCTTGCAAATCTTTGTATCTATCTTGTCAGGTTAGTTGATCCTTTTGTTCATGTAGCACCATACCACACCACGATATGAAGTCCTGAAATGTATCTTCCCAGTTTGGTCAGATCTATCAGACGTGTAAGAAAACCCTGAGGTAGTTTCTGTGCAATGATCTCCTGAATTGTAGACACGCATGCCTGAAATTTAACCTCGCTGAAATTAACCTGTTTGTTTGATGTTTCTCAAATCCAAAACATCTTTGTTTTCTACAACAAATTCTATCAAAAACTTCATCATCCAAGCGCTCGAAAGAGAACATAGCACAGAATTTGGGAGGCCGCAAGAAATCGGATGCACGGACAGAACATGTCCACACAATTTGAAAGAACAATTTATATAGATAGTAGTATCAAATTACATTCTATTTTCATTAAGATACAAAGCTATCATCATAAGATAACTAGTAGATTACTCACCTAACATAACAACAAACATCTCTCGTAACTCTACTAAGCCAACTCATCTTAAACATGGTAAAAACACAGAAGAAGTAGAAATCCTAGCAGACCACAGAAACTCCACCCCGCGCTGATGAGGCCTATAGGTCTAGGCCCTCTCGCCCCTGATACGGCGCGTGAGCTAGATGTCCTTGGGCATGATAGTGACGCGCTAGGCGTGGATCAGCATGACATAATAACTCTAGATTTCCTTTAGAAAAATAATTCAACCAAAAATATCAAACCTTGCTGACATCATAATTCTCATTTTATTTAGGAAAATAATTTCAGAAATTTGTTTTAATTCATTTCTTTAGAATTCAAGATTTCGGGAGCTCGTTCTCCTTTGTCCTAACTCCGATTGAACCTATTAAAATTTCTAAATTTATCAAAAATTCTAATCTATACATTTCTACCATGATTTGGGATTTTTGTAGTTTATTTCAATTTATTTAAATTTTTAGTCTGAATTTGGCTTGTTAATTTTATGTGTAGACTACGAGCTACTGCTACAAGCCCTATCATAGTATCACAAGACTAGCATGAGACAGCCCTGAGCCTCGCTATAGGCTGAATGTGAGCGTGGTGTAGTCTGTGAGAAGTTTCACATGGCAAAAGAGGGGTCTCCGATCTGATAGATTCCTTATTGGAGTGAAACCTTAGTGGAGACGTGGCAAGGTTGATGGCTTTACTTTGTAAAGGTCTTGTTATAATTTTCTCAATCATATGCCTACGAAAGTGTGTAGTAGCTGACATCATGAGTTAATCATATCTTATGGGTAAAGTTGTATCATCTCTGCAGATTGTATAAACTATTCTGAATAGTCGTGCCCATAGTCATGGGCATACTGAGTAAAGTTTTTTCATAGATTAAATTCTGTTTTCAAAAACTGGTTTATGGAAGTGTTGGAATCTTTTTGGAGAAAGATGTCCAGGTGGGATACCCATGGTTAAGTTAATGTATGGTCAGTGCCTGCGTTAGCAGTATTAATTTGTTTAAATTACTATATTTATTTATTGTATTAAATTCAATAATTTTCTATCTATTTACTGCATTTCGTTCAACGCTACTTTACGCTCAAATAACCCTATACGCCTTCACTTGTTGCCTCTATATTATAATGCATTTTCCTATGTAACTTGTGGAGTACATTTTATGTGCTCACCTTTGCTTAGTTATGTTGCTCAGAGAAGGACGACTTCGACTACGGTGAGAATTAGGACATGTAGGTCACATCTTACTATCGTTTGACTGTGGGCAGGCCTTTGGCTTTACCTTTTTACTTACTAATTTCTGCTATTATTTCCTTTAATATTTAGCCAATGAGTAGTGATGGTGTAAACTTGGCCAAAAGGCCCGTACTCTTTGTTTAATAAAGTCTGTCTTTGTGCTTGATATGTATCTCTGTTACCACTGTGTGCACTAACTAATCCTAAACTGGTGCGATTAACACAGAGGATCTAGAGTCATTGCTCCCGGATCCGACAAGTATCCATCGTTTTTGTAATTTGCCCATTTTGGTGCAAACTTGCTTCAATCTCAAACAAGGTTTGAATTTGGACATAGATTTCTATGACTCACAGATGGAATAGGTTCATGAGACCTTGAGCAAGGTGTGTGCAAAGTTTCATGAATTTTAGATCATCTGATCAAAAGTTATGTGGGTTGAAGTTTCACAACCATACTAAAATCACTGTTCACTTGCCTGATTTTACTGTTCACTATAGTTAGACCACCCCGAGAGAGGTCAAACCACTCCTCTTCTAGAGGTTAGACCTCTAGAGATTGGGTTTCACTGATGTTGATTAATTTGTCGATTTGATTTGGGTTTTTGGCTATGTGTTCAATCTCAGTAACTCTGTAGTTATTTGAGAAGAGAATCAAGAATACTTAGGAGAAAATTTGGACGGCACCATTGACCCCCCTGTTGCCTTTCGGTCCTACAAGTGGTATTAGAGCAAAGTTTGCTCTTTGAGTGATCTTAACTGATCATGAACATGGTAGCTAGTGTGAATTCTTGTGAATCTTTTGTTTCATCTTCTTGTGACTCTTTGGTCGATGACCTTGATGAGGCCAGTGACCTTGAATTCTTTAAGCAAATTGTGAGAAAATACAAAAGGGTAGATTGTGACACTTGTAAGTTATGTGGTAGTTTTGTCCACTCCTCTTGGTGTTATGATGGTGATGAGAAGCCCTTAGAGCCTAAGGAGAAGGAACCAGATGGCTTGTGCAGAGCGATCATGGAGGATGATCATGAGGTTCTTTCAGAGGATGATCTTTGACTTAAGCTAAGAAAGGTGAGCGAGGAAAACATGAGTTTGATTGAGTTTCGGTATTTTACTTCTTTGTGTGATTAGAACACCTGATAGTTCTCCACTTCTTTTGATGGCTCCAAAAGGCATGTGTTTTCACATTCAGCGTTTCCACCACTTTTGGATTTGCATGCCAATCTTCACTAACCCCCGTTCTAAGGTACAAATGGCTTCTTTTTTCTGGTGATATAGGCTTTACATGAGAGAAAAGATCAAGTGTGAAATATTACAGCTGGGTATTTGGGGAGCCGTTAGACCCCCTTGTTTTGGAGCTTTTGTGTCTTCTTCCTCATTCTAGCATCCAATGATGGCTATCAATATTGGGATGTAACTTGGCTCAGCTTCTACTGCTTTGACTACATCTCACCACCAAGTTGTGCGGCGCATGTTTTGTGTTCTATGCTGGTTGGGCTAAGAATATGATCACTTCTTGCAAGAGTCCCTCTTAGGCATATTTTGGGTCTTTTAAGTTGTACTTTCCTCTAGTTTATATTGAGCTTGTTTCTTTAATCACTAGTGTTCAATAGTGGGGATTTCTAGTATTTTAGATTTGCTCCTTAATTGTGAGTCATCCCTCTCATAGAGACTATGTGGAGTATAGAGTCTAGCTCTCTCTTCTTTTAGCTATTCTGGCCATTTCTTGTGAGGAGAGAATTTGGAGAGTGACTTTTGCTAGTTTGGATACTTTTGAGCAATTTGTTCCCTTACAATTAGTTTTAGACATTTTATCTTGCACATATTCGCAGGGGGAGCTTGATTCTTTTTAGTTCTTTAAGTGGTATTTTGAAACTAGTATCTTCTTGTAGTTAGAAAGTTTTATCTTCTTGCTTCCCCTTTGCATAATACATCCATTGTATTATATTATATTTTAAATCTAGCAACTTGCATTATAATATAAATACATAGAGCTTTGACTATTATACTTATGTGACATAATATCTTACTTACATCTTACCATAATTTGTGCTAGTTTGTTAGACTTATCATGTTTTTCTATATGTAACTTAGCTTTTACCATGCTAGCTTTATTAAATGTGAGAAATTTAAATTAAATCATGTTTTTTTGGATCTTGTGACTAGTTTTGTTCCAGTGATGCTCTTATGATTTATGCCATATCAAATAAGCTAATTTGAGTCTTAAATCTAATTTGAGCTTTAGATTGAGCTATACTAGTTCTTTATTAAGCATAAGTTACTATTAGCTCTTTATTATTAAACTAAATCAAAAATATAAAAAATGATCTCTTTTGTAAAAAAAACTAATCTTGCCAATTCTTTCTTATGAGACTACTTACCATTGCACTAGGCATAAATTCAAGCGGAGTTTTGGATGACCTAAACCACTCTCTTCTGCTTATTGCTGGGATGGTCACATTACGGCTTGAAATCTAACACATGGCTAAGAAAGCCAAAAATATGAAAAATGGTTGAAACTTAGGAAACAGTTATGGATGGTTCTTAGTCCAGAATTTGCTTTGCTAAGATAAAACAGCAAGTGCTAAATGTGATAATTATGTTCAATTCCAAGTGCTTGAACAAATTGATTCAACATTCTTGGTTCCATTTAGCTTATTGACATGGTTTAGCATATTTGTGGATATTTTTGACTAAACTATGATCTTGAGCAATTTGGCATGCTAAAATCTATTTAATTTCAGATTATTGCTCATTTGGTTTTAACTTTGCTATATATAGTTTGCCATAATCTAGATAGATCTTTCATATAATATGGCTTGGTGTAATAATTATATAGTTACTATGGATAATTTTCATGGCTCCTAATGCTAAAAATTAATAGAATGCAGTCACTTCATTTCATTCATACTCTAGCTTCTTCTGTGCATCTTGATGACTTGTTGTCAAAGGGGAGAAAGATAGATAAAAAATGCTTATCTAAAGCTGAGGGCAAGTGGTCAGACTAGCTGCACTACATATTTTTGGTTAGGTTCTTTATTTTTGGTTTTTGATTCAAGGAATGGATTTTAGTGACCTAGATCAGGGTTTATATATTGCATGAGATATGTTACTGCTAATGTTGGTTAAGTTGTGAAGAACTTATATCCGGAAATGATTTCTTTGTCTTTGAATGTGCATGGTCGCTTGAAGTCAACCGTAATCAATGCGCGAGGATTAGGACTACGCTCATGAAGGAGCCGAGGTCCAGAATGATCGAGCATGCCAGATGAGACAATAAGCTCAAGTATGGCATGAGAAAGACGACAAATATTAAAGAAAAGTTCAAACAGCGGGGTTGCACCATGTGGCTTGGTCAGTCTAAGTAAGGTGTGGTCTGGTGGAACTAGAATGGGAGAAACTTACCAACGCGTGGCAAGCTAGTGGTGCATCTACATATGGCAAGTATGGCGATTACTTGCAACAGAAGATGATGACGAGCCAAGGAAGGGTATTTTGGTAATTTGACCATGAGAGACCATGTGGAGGTACCCCCATGTTTGTGATGAGTAATTGACGGTTGTATTAGAGAGTTTGAGTTTGTTTTGGGTATTTCAGGGTTGAGTACCTTTCATTAATGCTATTGTTGGATTATGATGTTTCGTGCAGTGCTATATGACGGTTTGCTTGTCTATGTGACTGAAGGACTTTGGAGCTAGGTCATGGTGAGGCGAGGAGGACCAGGACTAGGCATAGGAGGTGTTGAGGTCCAGACGGTCGGAGATGCCGAAGATGATCGAGGCTGCTGAGGTGGTTGTGAGTCGGGAGACGAGGAACCGGAGTTGGAGCTACCGTGGAGGACACGACGGGCGACAACAAGTGTACCGGGACTAAGCTCGGGGAGGAGTCGGAGGTCCAGACGGTTGGATGTCGGCTGCGGTCGTGTGCGACGGAACAGACCAGGACAAGACTCAGGTGGAGTCGGAGGTCCAGTCGGTCAGAGTCGGGTAGACACGACGGGCAGCGGCGAGGTGGACCGGGACTAGACTCATGTGGAGTTGAAGGTCCAAACGGTCCAGATGTCAGGTGCGGTCGTGTGCAGCGAAGTGGACTGGGACTAGACTCAGGGAGGAGTCGAGATCCAAACGGTCAAGGTACCGGTTGCGGGAAGCTTCTGGGAAGCTGATTGAGGGGCAATTTGGAGAATTGACTCAAGTGGCTGTTTCCCTCCAATTCTGATGAGGGTTTTGACTTCTGCCTCTTTTGGTGTGTGAGGTTGGGAGTGGATTGTGGCTACCCTTTCTTGATTTTCTCCTTTGAGGGTGAGCTGGTGGCATTAAAGGGAGCATGCATGTAGGAGTGAGCTCTGGGTAGAGAGTGTACTCTGTGTGTGTGCGTGTGTTCTTGAGAGAACCATGTAGTGAGTGATATCTCTTTTCAATTGCATATGGGGATGTAATGAGATGGTTGTAATCTCTGTGTAATCATTCCTCTCAATGCAATCATTCATGTCTTCTCCTAAATTCTTGAGTTGATTTTTATGTGTTCAGATATTTCTGTTCTTCTCTGAGCATTGAGTTTGAGCTGAATCTTTTGTTTGAGGAGATGGATCTTTTTGCTCTGTGAAGGAAAGTAGCCACAAGGTCACTTGACTAATTCATTCCTAAGAGCAAATTTCAAAATCCATGTGTACTTCTTTATTTCTCTTGCGCCTGATTTCCTCTGCTCTCAGAGGTCTAGGGTTTGAAGTCAGGGCAACATGAGATTTCTTTGGATGATCTGGGAGAAGTGATTCTAACTTCATATTTGCTTGGTTGAGAATGGTTCTCAGGTGTATTCCAGTGTCTCTAAGCAAAGGGTTAAAGAATCTTGAGAAATCTGAAAATTAGCATCTCTCTCATTTCATTTTTTAGATTTCTGCTCAAATCTCAGCTTCCTGCTCTTTCGATGAATGCTTTTGTTTCCTAAGGTCTTGGTGTTGTTTAACACAAGGTCTAGCTGTTTTGTCTTGAGAAGATCTGCAGCAAACCCCCAATTTCCCTGAAGAATGCTTTTTCAGTAAAAACTATGCAAAAGCCTTGATCGGGTGCTCGCTTTTCGTGGCTCGGTCGGGCCAGCTCGTTTGCCGATCGATCGGACTGTCGGCGGCGGTCGACCGCCAAGCCTCGCGGTCGACCATCCAGCAATGGTGGTCGACCGCCACGAGAGGGCGGTCGACTAGCGGCGTGGTGTGGTCAGACCGGTCTCATGCCTGTGGTCTAACCGGCTCCTGCGATGCCGCGCATTTTCTCTGCTTTCTCTTCAGTGCCTTGTTTTTATTCGCTTCTTTCTCGTGTCTGGTCAGCATGAATTTCCAAAGAGCATGAATCACCTTTTTCATAGCTTCTATAGCTATTGGAGAAGAGAGGTTGTGTGGATACTTTGAGGGGCGATTTTTAAAGAGGCACCATTCACCCCCCCTCTATTGCCATTTCCGATCCTACAGACCAAAATACCAGAAACTATTTTGGAAGAAAATTGTCGTGCTTGAGTGGCGATTGGGAAGGCGGTTTAGATCATAGAGAAGCTGGTTTGATTAAGATGGGTCAAAACTAAGGACTTTGCGAATTTGATTAAGATGGATCAAAACTAAGGATTTAGCGGATTCGAACATATACACTTTAGAAGCGTGCATAAGTGTAGTGAGTGAATTAAATTGTGTGTATAGGGTTATCAGGATTTCCCCACTCTGCTAAATGGATAATATTCACTAAGAGTTAGATGTAGCTGGCTAGCCCATCTATTATAGGGTTAGGATGGAGACTTTGTGGTTAATGATCCAACCTTTCTCTCAAGTGTTCATGTGTTAGGGTTAGATTGTAAAACTTTTCTTAGGTAGGAATACATCAATCTTTATTCATCTTAATGACTATCTCTTGTGTTGATTGATTTGCACTTGATTTGGTTGGTTTTTTCTCTCCGCTCACCCCTTCTTGATCTTGCTGTGCCAAGGACGTATAAGAGATGAAGGTAATATCTGGGAATTGATCTCGACCCATCTAAGTACTTTGATAGCAAGTTCATGAAGAAACCTGGTTTTGCACGTTTTTTACCTCTCCAAGTGATTTCATGATCTGATAGTTTTTGGTTTAATTTTTTTGGTACTCTTGCTTGCTGTGACATATGGAAATACATCTAAAACCATCTTGGTCATCTCTTACCCATGAGCAAGTAATATCCACCATTTTCGTAATTTGCCTGTTTTGATGCAATTTTACTTCAATATCAAAAAGCAGTGGCGGACCCAGGATTTTACCAAAGGGTATGTCGCACCAAAATTTTCATATGCAATTTGGAAAATCATTTGCCAATTCGGTAAATAATTATAAAATTTGCACCGTAATTTGGTATATAGGCACTAAATAATATGATAAATCTTAAATTCAAGGATTAGAGTGCTCTCATCTGTTTTGCTCGGTATACAGCACTAAATAATTTGGTTTTTGACCACGTTGGTTCCGACCACAATTAGGTCTCAAATCGCACCGCATGTTTTTCAACCATGTTCAGGCTTCTAACCGTTCCGCATCTTCTCGACCACGTGGGGTTTTAGACCGCTCATTGTTCGTCGATCTTACTGGTCAATTTTTGAACTAATTTGACCACGTCGGTCTCAGACCACTCGTTTGCTTTCGACCATATTGGGTTTTTGATTGCTCACTGGTCATTGACCTCACTGGTCGTATTTTCGACCATGTCGGCCTCAGACTACTCGTTGTCTTATGACCACGTTGGGTTTTGACCTCTCGCTGTGGTTATATTTTGACCAGATTCGACCACCTTGGTTTTTACCATGTTGAATTTTGATCATGTTGGTTTTCGACCGGATTTGACCACGTTAGTTTTAGACCACTCGTTGGCCTTCGACTATGTTGGTTTTGACCATGTTCATTTTCGACTAAGTTAGTTATCAACTACATTGGTTTTCATCCACTCTCTGATCGTTGGCCACTCAAGTCGAATTTCGACCACGTCGGTTATCAACTACGTTGGTCTCTGGTTGTCGATTGCTAGAGTCAATTTTCGACTACGTTGGTATCCAACTGGTAGTTGATCTCCGACCACGGTGATCTCCGTCTCATTGTCAATTTCCGACTAAGTTGGTATCCGACTGGCAGTTGATCTTCGACCATGATGATTTCCATCCGATAGTCAAACTTCGACTATGTTGGCTTCCATCCAATAGTCGTAACTGACCACATTGATTTCTGACCAGTGGTTGTAACCCGACCACATAGTGTTCTGAATTGGTCGTGCTCATCTCTGTTTTCCTCTATTTTTCAAGAAGGCTTCATATCCTAATCTTCACAGCTTTGTAGCTGTCAGAATAAAGGATTGGTAAATATTTTAGAAAAAATTTGAAGGCATCATTCACCCCCCTCTATTGCCTATCCGGTCCTACACTAATTCCTGGGTTTGCCCTTGCCTACATTCACCAACATGTGTAGCCATCTCTATCTCCACGTGCAGCCATGAATAAAATGCCCCGTATTCGCTACTAGTATTTAGCTACTCAAGTGTATACATATACACCCTTGACACCACAGTTGGTTGGGCCCCAGGGTATGCCGTGGCCCACCCAGCATACCCTGTGGGTCCGCCCCTATCAAAAAGGTCTAAACTTTGACATAGATTTCCACGATCCATGGATGGAAAAGGTTTATGAGACTTTGAGCAAGGTCTGTACAAAGTTTCATAGTTTTTGGATAATCGAATCAAAAGTTATGTGCATTTGATGTTTCGCAGCCATGCTGAACTCACTGTTCACTTGCCTGATTTTACTATTCACGACGATCAAACCGCCTCAAGAGTGGTCAGACCACTCCTCTTATGAAGGTTAGACCTCTAGAGATTGGGTTGTCACTAAGGTTGATTTCTTTGCCAATTTGATTTAAGTTTTTGGCTGTAGATTCAATTCTAGGTAACTTTGTAGTTATTTAAAAAGTGAATCAAGAATACTTGAGAAAAAATTTGGATGGCACCATTCACCTCTCTATTGCCTTTCGGTCCTACACATCTAAACGTTTTATTTGTTTTCGCAATTTCATCTGAACTGCTTACATATCATCTAATTGTAAATGCCAAGGGATATCAAGATCCTAAGTAGGATTATTTTCGTGTTAACATTATTGAAATCCTCAAAAACCGTATTTCCGTAAAGATTAGGACCACTACTTTTATATGCTTCAACATAATTCAGAACCTACATAGGTTGCGATCAAAATTTTCCGTATGATCTTACAACCTTGATAAAATCCCGCTATTTCATAGGTAAAAAAAAACTACTACTTTTTCAGTATATTCCAGGACATATTAGTGCAAACCATGATTTCGGTGTAATCATCTATACCATTTAAGGCTTTAAGCTTATACACTTAACTAACATAGAAAAAATATAGAGAATGATGGAGGAGATTGTCTATGTGGTATTGCATCTTCCTTTTTAATATTTAAAGTTTAATTTCACGGTGAGCCAGGCGAAATCGAAAACGAAATTTATTGTGAATATTAATTTCTGTTTTCCTATTTCCTTTTTAGCTTGTAGTGTACCATTGATTTCTCCCGCATGCAATTTTCTCCATACACAAATTTAATTTGAACCTGGAATTCTAAATATTTGTGTGCTGAATCAAGACTATGCTCAGTAACTCACATTTTTTTTATAATTTCCCATGTTATTTTTTTCTCAATTTAAAACGATCACACCTACATTATAATTTGCACAGGATATACCGCCTTCTTGGTCCCCTATACTTAGTGCGACTAGTGTTTCCATGCTTTCCTATGAACGGGAGTGGCACAAATCTTGAAGTGTCTCGAGGGGAAAGCAAGGAGAATCCACCCTTAATTCATGTTTTTTTAGCTCCTTAATTTATGCTTTAGGAATTCAGATTTGTGGACTTTGAAGGAAAGGGCATGGAATCACCTCTCGTGGGGTAGCTAGTAGACGTAAAATTTTTGTTTTTAGCTCAAAATTTGAAAGTTTTTTACATATAGACCCCTAGAGAAAAGATTTGCAAAAATAGACCCTCAGCACGGCGCCAAAGCATATGGCGCCCAGGGTACATGGCACGGCGCCATATGCTTTAATGCCGTGCGTGGCCACGTAGGAGCCACGGTGGCATAGCACGGCACCAAAACCCATGGCGCCGTGCTATGTATCAAAGGCGCTAAAGTCTGTGGCACCGTGTTCTGACTTAGCCAGACAACCATGGTCGTCGTGCTTTGGTGCGAGTCCACCTATCGCAACGCCAAACATGCGAGCGTTGTATATACCTAGCACGACGCCAAAGGCGCTGGCGCCGAGATGTGCATATACGATGCCAGGGTCTTTGGCGCCTCCTATGGCGCCAAAAATCCTGGCGCCGTATGTGCACAGCTCGGCACCAGCCCCTTTGGCGCTGTGCTAGCTACACCTACAAAAAACTTTGCTGTTTTTTTTCTGCAAGACAGCAAACTTTTCTGCCAAATATATGCACATACACACATACACATACATTCGCACATAAAACAGCTGAAAACCTAAATAACAACATCGCATAATTAACAATAAGTCTTAAAATATCACATATAAGTCTCAAATCATCACATAACACGTCTCAACGCACAAAATAGTCAATCTCACTGCCTCTTGGCCTTTCCCTTGCCCTTCGCCAGAGCATCACTCCCTAGAGTGTACGTGTTCGGGGGACGGGCCGAACAACGAGGCCGCTGCGAAGCCTGAGTGGATGGGGTGTCGGGCATCTGCGACATCCCAATCTCATCGTGGGTAGATGCCTCCTCGTCCTCGTGCTCCTCCTACTCGTCATCCTGCTCCGCCTCGTCGTCGTCGTCGTCATCACCCTGACTGAAAGTCAGAGTGCGTGACGAGCTCCTCGTGGACTGACGCGTGCCAACGTGTGACGACGGGCTGCAGCGGCTAAGGCACCCGAGCGCTGGGAGGCCGCCGGTGGTGATGCGACGTCCGAGTGTGCGCGGCAACCACAACGACCTGCCGCCCGACTGAGCCGACGTCGATGTCTCTGCAAGTAATGATATGTCATAATTGCATACATGCTGAATGTATCTAACTTAACGAATTATCTTCGTACCTGCAGGAAGTCCCTCAGGCGGTGGCTCTCGCCCGTGTCGCCAACCGGTAGCTGAGAGCCTCGTCAATCTCACGCACCGAGGTTTGGAGAGAAGTCCCCTAAAGAAATAAGGAAACATAAGTAAGTGCAAGATAAATGCATTGAACCAAAGTATTGCAAATATAATGCTTTCCGTACCACTCGATCGAGAATCGGAGCGGCCTCGACCACTGTGCCCTCCCTCGCACGTCTGTCGTACGCGGTGTCCTCGTCCTCGGACGAAGCGATGTCCGCATAGTCGACATCAGTCCACTGCTGCCTCAGTCTGTAGCGGGTGGCAGTGTGGTACCAAGATAAGTACTCCTGGAAGCTGGCGTTGCTGTGGGGGTATTGTCCCGCTCGCAGTTCTCCTCCATCCTCCTCCACCACTCGACGTACTCTCGGTGGTGATGAGCGAAGTCCGTCACCTTTCGTTGGCGGACCCTGTCGAACCTGTACATATAGCAGATGTTAACAATAGGTGTTATAGTAGAACCAATAGAATTCTAAATGAAACAAAAATTGTAACTTACTTGTGCAAATCAACAGAGGTCGACACCGCCTCGGGGGGATAGAACTGCACGAGGCTAAACTGCCGCGCAACTCTGTGGGGGAGGTGAATCTCTACGGCGTAGAAGCAAATCAGCGGACACCTCATCCTCCAAAGATGGTAGTCCCTGCGGCACATGGTGCTGAGCGGTAGAGCTGCAACCTGTGGCTCGGAGTAAGGCTCCCACGAGACCTAGCAAGCAAACATACGGGCAAACACACGATTAGCCATGTACAAAAACCAAGAACTGTAAGAAAAATAAATGCATTACCAATTTCTTACCATCGTGGGAGACAAGGTGTCCAGCTCGTTGCTGAAATCCACGTACGCCCGCTCAGTGGTCGCGAACGGGATTGAGACGCTATCCCACAGGTACGCCACTGTGGGACCGAGGTCATCCACACCCTGTGGACGCCAAGGCTGCGCCTGGAACACTCGAGGGCATCCCATAGGAATGCATGTCCACATCCACACCTGCAGGAGGAAGACGCAGCCATCGATCGTCAACGTGGGAGCCGTGCGTCTGCAGGCCTCGCAAAACTAGCTGTAGAGGAACGCGAGGACCGCCGAACCCTAACTGAACTGTCCAGTGTCGCCCCAGTCCTGGAGGCAGTGGATGTACATCCACGAAGCGGCGTCCCCCGTGGCGTCTGGGAAAAGCACGGCCCCGAACATGTGGAGGACCCAAGCGCGGCAGTGGTAGGTCACCGTGGCGTCGTCCGCGTCGCAGAGCATGCACCAAATGTATCCGCAACCATATAATGTGGACCCCAGAGACGCGCCTCGCTTTGGCATTCTTTGGGGCAGAGGCAATGGCGTGCCAGAAGGCCTCCACACGTGCCTCCACCCTCGGACACCGTCGGGCCAACCACCGGCTGTCCCCTAATGGGAAGTCCATATCATCGCCACGCCCCGCAGTGTGATCATCTCTCACAGGAAGGTGGAACGTGTGAGTCTCGGCCTCCACTGTTAATATTACGGAGAAAAGAATTAGTTACGTGCGTAAGAATATAAAAACGAAACAAACGGACCCAATAGAGAAAATGCACTCGACAAGTGCGGTCAAAGTCTGGGGTTAAAGACCGCATGCCCCGCCGTACTAGGTTGGCGACCGTGTGAAGCCCAATCTGGCGAAGCGATGGGGTATAGCGGTCGTCAGATCGCATTAAGTGGAACCCATCATGGGTTCGAGAACGAAGTATGTGAAGTTCCTGAAAATTGCTATAAAAGTTAGCTGCGTGATGAAAACACATGTATATTTCGACAACACACGTACTTGGCCGTCCTCCGTGAGCCTACCGCGGTGCTCCCTCTCGTAGAACTCGTCTAGCAGCCGGTACCTCGCCATCCTGTGCATTCAAAAATACGTTAATGATAAAAATAACAAAAAAAACCCTAAAAACATATGTATTTATGAACATTCATCAATCTCGTTCAAATCAAACACAAAAAATATATGTATTTCTAAATCAAACCCTAAAAACATATGTATTTCTCAACACTCATCAATCTCGCTCAAATCAAACTCTAAAAACGTATCTATTTCTAAATCAAACCCTAAAAACATATGTATTTCTAAATCAAACCCTAAATCTAAACTTTCATCAATCTCGCTCAAATCAAACCCTAAAAACATATCTATTTCTAAATCAAACCCTAAAAACATATGTATCTAAATCAAACCCTAAAAACATATGTATTTCTAAAATGGACCCTAAAAACATATATATTTTTAAAATGGACCCTAAAAACATATGTATTTCTAAACATTCCTCAATCTCGCTCAAATCAAATCTTAAAAACATATGTATTTCTAAATCAAACCCTAAATCTAAACATTCATCAATCTCGCTCAAATCAAACCCTAAAAACATATGAATTTCTAAATCAAATCCTAAAAACATATGTATTTCTAAAAATTCATCAATCTCACTCAAATCAAACCCTAAAAACGAATCTATACACATTACTACTCTTACATTACGCATATCTATTGAAAATCCAACCTAAAAACGAGCTAAATTGAACTAATTTCGTCTAGGGTTTCAAATCTTGCCCCACGAAATGTACCTCAAATAATCCATATTTATTGCAAAAAATCAAGGGAGGGAGTGAGTTCACTTGCTCGGTTTGGAAGCAAAATCGCGAGAAAAATCGATAGATTGGAGTAGATTTGGAGGGGGAAGAGAGGGGCGGCGACGGAGTTCCGCTCGGGCTGAACAGAGGAGTGAGGGGGTGGGGGTCGGAGGGCCACACTCGGGCTTAAGTCCCAGAGTACGACGCCACGGCCGTTAGCGCCGTGTATGCATGGCACGACACCATGTGCTGTGGCGCCGAGCTATACCACCGTGGATCCTATGTGGCCACACACGGCGCCAAAGCATATGGCGCCGTGCCATGTACCTTGGGCGCTATATGCTTTGGCGCCGTGTTGAGAGTTCATTTTTACAAATCTTTTCTCCAAGGGTTATATGTAAAAAGCTTTCAAATTTTGAGCTAAAAAACAAAAATTTTACCAAGTAGACAGGGCTGCCGTTCAAGCCCATCTAACGGCCGAGTCGCACTCGATTCGACCCCACAACCCTATCTGCGCCATCCGGCCCGGCCCGGCCCAGTAGCATCCACCCCACCCACCCAGGGTCCGGATCCGGAAGATTCTTCTTCTTCACCTCCTCCTCCCCCATTCTCGCCGCGCGCCTCCGACCTCGCCGTCCTCGCCTCCCACTCCGGTAATTCAGACCCTCTACCTTCGAGATCCGATCACATCGGCAATTACATCTCTTTCCTCCCCTCTACTCGATCTCTTCCTTTTACCAATTCTTTACTTTTCTCTGGGGCTAATCGCCGCCGTTTTCTGCAGTTGGAAACGGGTTCTTTCTTGGGTGTTCGCCGGCAGCCGTCGCGCGCATGTGAGTGATCCGACCCGATCCATCCCACCGCCTCCCCAATCTAACCTCCGTTTATTGCCGTATTCTCGCGCTAATCCGTGCGCAAGCGTCGCGCGTGGGACAAGCAGATCGCGGCATTGGGGTCCGTGGGTATCCGTATGCCACGGTTGCTACCCCGCGTGATCCGTTGCGGATGCTCGAATTGACCATGGTTCTAGGGCGTTTCGACTCGTGGATGTCTGTTTATGTATACGCGGGGGAGCTGTAGCATCTAGCAATGGTGTTCTAGGGCACGACGCGTGTCACGAATTTGATGCTGTTACAACCGTGCATGACGACTGGGGCCTCCGTGCTATAGCTAGGAGCAACGGGTTCATCGGCCCGCCGGATCAAGGCAAGGATCAAACAAAGAATTGAGAAATTGGTGCTCATGGTGTTGAGGTCCCTGCCTACTTGTTTGTCTGCCTCCCGATGTTAGTGTCTGTGCGGTTGTGCTCTGGCATGGGCGCATCCATCCATGCCGGTTGTGGTTGCACACCACTTTACTCCAGTTATTGTGTCATTCATGAAACCCGCCATTACCACATCTTGTTTATATTTTATGGCAATGCTAGAGGGTAATATTTCTTTTGATTCATACTCTGTCAGCGTACATTGAGGTGCTGCTGTGTGATGGTTACTTCTTCTGCAAATTGCTGCTAGCAAACTGATTTCTGAAAGGAAACCATCCAAACTTCAATAATTGTAGTTTAGGTGTTTCCTTCATCCTGATGCATCATGCATTGCCACGGTATTTAGGTCTAGATTGTCAAAAAAATGCAAGTTGGTTACTTGGTTGATTATAAAGACCTTAACTTGCCTCATGCCTCTCCTGAGGTATGTGAGCCTCTATTAGTATAACCAAGCCTGCTAGATGGAATCGCTGTTAAATATTTTCTGTTTGCATTCATGCTTTTACCAGTGGAGGATAACACATCATTTGGAAACCAAAATGATACAGAAGTTTCCGATCCAATTTATGGAAAACTAGAAACTTAGTATACCGCTGTTGAGCATTACTGAATTGCGTGGAATGCCAAGAAGTTCCTTGTAATTTCACTTTGGAAATGTGTAGTGCGTGTATTTATAATAATTAAATAATGTATTATTTATAATAATTAAATAGTGTATATTTGTGCTAGTTATCTAATGGAAGAGTCCCAACTCAGTTTCTTGTTATTTTATCTCTGAATCTTGCAATGTATTTCAGGGCGGATGAGGAGGTATCTGACCCGAAGGCGCTCCTAGAGGAACGTTCAAAGGCTAAGTGTGTGTACCAGTTGTATGAATATCAGGTAATGTGCTGTTCTGGCTGTTGGTGAATGTTCAATTCTTATTGATCTTGATCCATGCGCACAAATGAGATTAATTTGTTCTTATGAATGATATCTCCTATAAATTTTCTATACAAATGCACATGAGCACAATTACTAGATCTATTGAAGAGCATTTTTGAGTTATTTTCTTTGTTAAGTCGGATAGGCTGTTATATGAAGATGTACATTAGACGAGTTTACCTCAAGTGCTTCCTCAAGGCCCTTAAAAGTATGTTTTGTTTATATCCTTATCTAAAAAATGAGCTTATATTTTATCTGTAGAATCTGGTACTACCTCTAGGACCATTAGAAGACTACCACCTTTTATCAGATATATTGCGGGTTAGTACCAGTAATTTAATAGATAAGGTAGCAGCGGATATCCTGGGTTCATGCGACATTTATACCCACTATTTTAGCAATAGTAAGTCATCTGTTCCAGTCGATCACATCAGATGTGGCTTTGCATATTTTGGTAGAAGTCTATGAATTAATGACGCAGTTGCTAGCTGCCACAGAACTCATGTGTTACCACAATACTACTTAATACGATTTAGTACTGCAGCAAGTAGCAAGCACGCATTAGATTATAGCAAATTGCCAAGTTAGCCAACGAAGTGTTACTTCACCCACTATATTTAACTTGTATAGATTCCGGATGTTTTTGTTATGTAAATACAAGTATTATTTTGTTCTTTTGTACCAAGGCTATAATCTAGTGTTTATAATTTACATAAAAAACAATTCATATTCAGCAGCTGTTTTGTCTGGTTTATGCGATGTTTCTGGTTATCTAGTTGCCTGTTGATCTGAGCATTTGAAGAAGTGTTCCATGTCCTCTTGACTGCTATGGATTATGTTATGTTTTGCTGAATACCTGTTGTTCAGCAAGTTCTTAGGCCACCTATGTTGTGCGCAGAAATGTATTAAGAGAATTGAAGATGATGAGGCCGGGCAGAAGCACTGCACTGGCCAATACTTTGATTACTGGAAATGCATCGACAAACATGTGAGTGCTCCCTGCCTGCATGCACTTTTATGTGTCTGTCTTGTTGATCTGAGAAACCACTCATTTCAGTTTTTTTTTAAAAAAATTCCTCACAGCTCATGGTAAAACTAGCCTGCTTATGTTGCTTATTTATACTATGCAGGTTGCTGAGAAGCTCTTTGATAGCTTAAAATGACAAGGAATTTGTTCTCTCTTGCTACTTTTTACTCAACAGTAGTAACAATCATGTCGCTTATGCACCCTACAGACAATGCAGGTGCCTAATATCTGTAAGAAAAGTTTTGCCTGTCGGGTAACACAGCAGTTTTTCCACCCTTAGTTTACATTTCGTTGCTGCCAGAGGCATGAAACCCTCAACAGCAATTTTCTTACCGCGTCATTGGCTCAGAATTTTTTGGTTCACAATTGAGATATTCCCAAGATTGTGTGACTGAGCAGTGAATTCTGTTGTTTGCCTTTTTCTATTGCTTTTGTGGTGCAATTTTTACGGGCATATAGCCAGTTATCTGGGTTTGTTAATTAAATGAAAACTAACAGCTGATAGTAAGTGGTAATGACTTGTTAGCTTTTATGACCACATGATCTGGGCAAAACGCAGGTAAGTAACGCACCTTGAAATTGTTTTGTTTGATGTGGACGAAATGAAACGTGCTTGGCTCATCTGTATAGTGTGCTTGGCTCATCTGCATAAAGTATTCCAAACTATTTTGGACCTGATGTGGATGCCACATGTGGAGGCTGTTAAGAGCGGCTTGTGGCTGATGTTACCTATGGCTTGTGGCCATGAGTGGTGGCCTGGTGGGGTGCAGGATCTTGCATGATGATGAGGCTTATCTAGCCTCTTAGCCTCTTACCTATGGATGTTCCTTGCCCTTACAGTATCCTGCCACTGGTGTTGATATTTTTACCGTCTGTAGACTGGTAAACTTCCCCGTCTGTTATGTTTTGGTGAGGACCTGTTTACTATCAGTAAGGTTTCTTCATTTAAGCTTATGGCTTCTTCTGAACAAATAAATAAGACAACTTCTTAGTTGTCTTTTCGAAACGGATTATCGGGATAGTCTTTTTAAAACGGTTATTTGGTATTCGGTTTATTTACATAAACGTTTATATTAGGGTTAAAAATTATTAGTCGTAGCCTAGAAGAATCCACCCTAAGTAAATATGTTTACCATCTATGGTATATGGTATGGAAGGGTAAAATTGAGTTGCAGATAACCTGATGGTATCCGAGTGCCATTGGTCAATCTCTAGTTTGGTTTAGTTCTTGGCCGCTTGGCGCGTGCAATGATCTCATCGTGGCGACAAGAGGTGAGTTGTGATCGAGATCATCCGACGTGGAATGTTAAATCAGCTATCTCATGTGCCTGCCACGATTTCCTTGTACGCATTGTGATTTTGCCTGACTCGATGGAATGGAATGGACCGGATGTTCTTTTAGCGCCCTTCGTTGTGAATCATTGCGATCAGTGTGCCCTGCACTCACATTACAAATGAATCTGCCAGAAAGATCCGTGCGGTGCACACTATCTGTTTTGTGTACGACCAAAATGCTGTCACATGGACGGTACATTGAACGCCAGAAAGGAAGGCGCCAATGGCGTTCACGAGTTGGAAACTACTTCTTTTTTTATTTTAAGAAATCACGAACGTCTAATAACCACGATCGAATTATGTAGAGCATTTGATGAATGCATTTATTTTTGCTTCGACTTTATTAAGGATAGTTTGTTCCACTGTCTTTTTTCCGAGTTGGATGCTTAGGGTTTAGGCTCAATCCTTCGGATAGGGAAAATCCTTGCCAATTGATCCTTGTCTGTCCGAAGAGATTAAGTTCAATCAGCTTATCCAAACAAACTCTTAAGTATAGATCCCTTTCAAGGAGTGCTTGGATGATTTCTCTCTAACAAGAAAAATACTAATCTTAAAACATATGAAGAGGTAAGTAACATATATTTATCATTCATTGTGTTTTAAAAATTATGCAAACCACTGTTGAGAAAAGTATAGAATCACATTTCATCTCTTGATCATCGACGAGATGCCAAAATTATTTCCATGTGAAGGCTCGAAAATGAGAGTGGTGGTTGACGTGTTCCCCTGCTGCCTGCAGAGTTGTTTCTAGGCCAAGACGGCTGCCTTGTCATCCTCCAAAACTGAGATTGCACCGGCGGCGAACCGAGGGGATGTTCAGTAATCAGTACTTACCCCTCAGGGCTATCTGTCCCTCTCATCTGAAATGGCCCAAGTGACGGAGCACTACTGGACTAGCATGATGAGATTTTCTCCTCTCTACTGCTAGTAGCTTGCTTGATTGGTTAAGGTTAACGCGGTGGTGCCCCTTCACTCATGACTAGCGCTCCATTTGGCCGGCAAGGGCCTGTTCTTTATAGCTTTTTGATAAAAATTTTGAATTTTAACTGTTTGCGACAGAGATTATGAAAAGAGAGATACTTGCTTGCGATTTTGGATAGTACAGATGTTGGGTTTTTAACATGTACTACAATTAACTTCTTGTAGACCCCGTCTTAAAAAAATATTCCGTTTAAAAGTTAGGTACTGTAGCAAAAGACAAAAGCCGATTTCAAAAGCCGAAAAAAGTAGGCCCTTGCTTGCTTTTACCATGCTGCTTGTGGGCTAGGCTATTGGATGCGGCGCCTTTCAGGCCTTCAGGGCATACGGCTAAATTGTTGCATGGAATGGAAGCTTGCCTTGTAAAGTTAGTACTCGTATAGTCGTATGCTATATGCTTGCAGTGTCTAACGCTAAGAACCTGGTCAAATGTTCAGTGGGATTCCATGTTCCAAACAACAGAACCAAACTATGCTGTGCACTCCTACTACCATAGAGAATAGCAGTGCTTAGAGGCATGCAATCAGCATCGGAATGTAAAAGAAGACTATCTATCGCAATCAGCATCGGAATGTAAAAGAAGAATATCCATCTATGTGTCAGTGCGCCTGGTCCTGATTTCTCTTTCAGTCACCCACGAACGCAGATTGGTGGAGCTAGGCTTGGTGTGGCTCTTCATTAGGCAAATTCGTACTCCTTAGGATAGCATTACAATTATGTTTTAATTCCTTCTTAGCAAAATGTATGTTACATTGTTTATTATGGTCATGTTCTTCATGTTCTTTTGGACTACGGCTAATAGCTCTTGTTTGTGTTTTTCGAGACAGAGCGGACAACGGAGATATCGATGCGAACGACGCACACAGTTTTAAACTCAGGAAGCAGTTTAAAGAATCCGTTTCAAAAAAACCGTTTTATTTATTTTGACTTTCAAATAAACCAAAAGTCAAAACCCCAAAAGAAAAGGTCTATAACTTGAGTTGCACAAAACAGGTCTAAGTGGTCTCTTAACAGATCTAAGTGGTCTCTTTTCACACAACACCAGGTTTTATGACTTCTTGTTGCGCACTACATCAGCCCGCACGTAAACGTCAACTTGCTGCACTACGGATGTATATATCCATCGCAAACAAACAAGATGCAATCATATGTCGCATGAACTGATTAGTAAACGCATTGCCTTAACGAAAGGAGTTGCGCAGCCATCCATTGAGCCAATTCGATTAGCTTTGTTGACCAAAAACTCTCCAAATTCGAAATACTATTCGATACACAATTTCAACTGAAATCATCTTTTACTCCCCCTAGTGCATCGCCCCTTCTTCTCTCTCAACCTTTCCTTGCCATGAAAACTAGCCAATTTCTCCCGAATCCAATCCAACCGAAACCCTGGATAGATGGGGTGGTGCGGTGGGCAGCAAGCCATCAAACTTGGTGTTATGTGAAAAGATCACTTAGACCTAGTATTTTGTGCAACTCAAATAAAGATAGGAGATGTAATGTGCATTTTTACTCTTTTTTACCATCAGCTAAGTTCCTCTAGACCCCACCTGTTAATGAGATAGCTCTGTGTCCCAAACAGATGAGGACATCACTCTTTTGATGTAAACACCATTTCTACCACTCCACCTGAGTCCATACAAAGATCAATTTCAAGGACACGAGCGACAATTAAATTACCAGGTGAGCTTGTTCCTACGAATACATAATTATTTGCTGAAAAATAAATTGCTACCTAATGCTTGTTATGTTCTTTTACTTAGGAATCTGAGCACGGAGCCAGGGGGAGCTACACAAGTTGGACGATTAATTCGGCCTACCAAATTCAAGTTAGTCTAACAGGCCAAATCCGAGTGGAGCCCATCTCTCCATCGTTGAATCCGAATGCAATTGGGCCACCTGGACCGAATCGATTCAAGGACCTATAGGGGCTGTTTGGTTGCCTGCATGTGGGTGGTTCGCACCCGCGCATGCAGGGAGATGGTGTTTGGTTGCCTGCATGGAGGAGAGAGCCTGCACAAGTGGATGCAAAAAATCAACTGGAGCCGTGAGGAGAAACGTGGCCGAGGAGCTTCCTCCTCGGTCCAAGCACGCTCATGCAGCTGCATGAGCACATGCAGGCAACCAAACAGCCCCATAGGTGCTGTGCCACATTTATCTAGGGCCATGGCCATGTAAACCACCCAAGTTGGAGTCCAATCAGGGTCAGCGCACGTCTCCTGATGAGGACACGACCCCTATGGATACAACCATATTTGCTATGCTTGTTGTTCCAATTACAAGAGCTCCTACGTATCACTTAAATTATAAGGTGAGCTCGTTTCAAACAGATTTTACTTTGTGTGATAAAGAACGTATGATATTACATAATGAGAGTTTGTTGCGTTTGTTATTATGTACCGAGATTTATGATGAAGATCATGCAATACGCGAGGCTACACATATGTTAAAACCGAGGACGGTTTTCTATCAAGAAGGGGAGGATGATGTGACCACGCCACAAACACATACGACAATCGCGCCCAATATTAAGATTGAACTAAAGGTGAATTCGTTTCTTCAGCCTTCATATGTTATCGAGAATAGACCGCTACCTAATGCAAGTGATTTAATTATGCTTAGGAATTTGGGAAAGGATGAAGGAAAGGGACATGGAGTCCTGGACATGCATGGAAGGAATAATGGAGGTCACCACGTCACTTTGGGACCAAGTCAAGCACGAATTCGAGTTGGACACGTTTTGGAATCAGACTCGGACTGCTGCAATGGTGCAAGTTTAAACGGACGTAACTTTCTCATACGGACTCCGTTTGGGACGTTCTTGGACTTGATGGAAAGCTTATCAAGTATACTTTCTAAAGGATTCAACCCCATCTTCAAATTCTATCCGAGACAGCCGCAATCATCAAAAGAGTCCGTGTTGGTCACGTACTGGAATCAGATTCGGACTGCTGCAATGGTGCAAGTTGAAACGAACATAACTTTCTCATACGGACTCCGTTTGGGATGTTCTTGTACTTCATGGAAAGCTTATGAAGTCTACTTTCCAATGGATCCAACCTCATCTTCAAATTCCATACGAGCCGGTTGCAATCATCAAAACAATCCACGTTGGTTTTGAGTCCGAGTCAAAGGGTGCTGCGCCACCACCAATTGGGCCCATGGGCCTTGTAACCCTAGAGCATGCACTTTGGACGCCCCTCCTGGTTGTTCTCCTATAAAGGAGCCGCCGCCTCCTCGTTAGGACTTGGATTTCGTTGAGTTTAGGTTTAGCTATTATGCAAACTTCTGTTCTTCATTGTGTCGGATGACCACCGTCAAGACTACCTTTGGAATCCCACCTTTGATCTCAATATATATATTTGCAATTTCAGATTGCTTGTTATCTTGTTCTTGCGTGTTCTTCGATTGCATGCAGGAATAGACCTTCGTGGTCAGGTCAACCGCGTTCTTGGCACGGTTGATAACATCTCGGGGTTGGTTCAGCGATTGCTAAGGCGCAAGCGACGTCGTTCGGTTGTAGTCGGATCGCAAGGGTCACCTCCACCAAAATCGATAGTTATCATCCTATCGGAAGATCAGGACTCCATCGCCTCATCAGTTGGTATCAGTGCTTCAGTTGACCGGTAGGAATTTCTTGTATCCCTAGTTAGTAGATTGATTTTTATTTCTCATAGTCTAGAAAAATTGCCCCACAAAAAGAGTTAATTTCCGTTGTCCAAACCCCGTTGTGCCTTTCAATCTGTTAGTTTTGGTTTGCTAAATTGAATTTGTGTCCGTTTTAGCTTTGTCTAGTTGCTGGTCATATCTTTGTTCCAATAAAAATCCAACCAAAAAAAATTCCCCCACCCCAAACCCTAATTCCAATTTCGGCTGATCATTCCTTTCTCTGCAGCCGCCACCAAAAAAGCCATAACTTTTGATTCCGAGATTATTTTTCAGTGAAACCACCGTCATTAGATTCAAAACTTCATTGTCCATCTATCTGTAAAATTTCACGTCATTCCAGAAAGTCAGTTAAGAGATATCTGCGGTGCAAGTTGACCAAAAATTCCAGATTGAATCTGCAACAGCCGGCACTTGTGAATTTTGTGCGAATTTTTCGGTCCGTTTCCAGAACTTGACCCCAAAACAAAAGTTATAGAAAAAGCCGTCAGAAAACAGAGAAAAAAAGAATCATTGAAAAAAAAGCAACTGACAAAAAGATACGGCCGAAATACCAACGTGCTGTCCAGTGGACAGAAATCTTCAGCTTCCAAGTTTTGGGTCAATCCTTGTGTTCTTCAATTCCAGATTGCATTCAATTGAATTATCTTGTATTTACCACTCCCATACATTGCCATACACTTATTTTAGCCTTCTTCGATCCTTGGTTGATCAGCAACATAGGCTAAGTGCTACATACAAACTATAATTCAATTCTATGCAATTTCTGAAATTAATTGATTGTTTTCCTTTGCTACAAAATACATAGCCTATCCAAGCTCTACTTTTCTACTAACCGAACAGGTCTCGCTGTACCTTGCAATCGCTTTACTCATTACTTGAGTTAGATTTATCACGAACCAGCCACCGGTTGCACCACCTGTTTGCTTTGGTAAGAACTTGTAAGAATTTGGTAAGAGCTTTAGAGATGTGTGACTTGTGAAGCTCCACCTCCTAGTAGTTTATAGGGACTTACATAATTCTTGTGTATTTCCTTGTTTTCTACTAACCATGACAGGTTCAAGATCACTTTGTAGCAATTTTTGTGAGACCAACAACTTGTTGGATCGTATTAATAAGACCCTCACCACCATCAACAACAGAATTGAGGGCTCCAATGATCGCGACCGTTGTCGACTTCGACATGATCGACAAGGTACAGGTAGGTTAACAAGAGAGGTATGTGATGATGATGCCAAGTTTACAATTCCTCCATTTGCTGGTAGATATGACCCTAAAGCTTATCTTGAATGGGAAATACAATTAGATCAAAATTTTCTGTGCTATGATTTTCTTGATGATAAAAGAGTTAGGGTGCTACTAGTGAATTCACTGATTTCGCATTATTTTGGTGGAGGAAACAATGTAGACTACCACATGTACCTAAAACTTGGAATGCTTTGAAACGAATCATGAGATCTACATTTGTTCCTTCATATTATTCACGTGACTTGTTAAAAGATTGCAACGTTTAGAACAAGGTAGGAAAACTGTAAGTGAATACTATGAAGAATTGAAAGCTCTTTTGTTGCGTTGTGATTTAGAGGAACATGTAGAGGCTATAGAGAATAGATTCTTAGGTGGGCTTAATCAAAAATTAAGAACATTCTCGTCCACAAAGAATATAATTCTCTCTATGATTTGTTTATACTTGCTTGTAAGGTTGAAAGTCGATTGAGAAAGAATTGAGAATACTTGATAATAGGACACATGAGAGCAAACATGTGGTTGTGCCTTTTCAGAACTAACAACTTGCAGCAAGTTGAAAACCATGTCAAGAGAAGAATGAGTTACTTGAGCTACCAACTCCATTACTTGAGAAGGAAGATGAGGAGATGGATGTACCTACATCATCCGAGGGGAGCCAAAAGATAAAGATCATGGTGCTATCATCACTCACGGTGAGTATGCTTGTGAAGAACAACAATTATGCACTTTGCTCATGCTATTTTAGAGCAAAACTTAGTGGAAAACAATTCGACACGCCCATATTTCAAGTAGAGAATTCACACTGCATTGATTTGAGTATTGAGAATGAGTTTAGTGCACCTTGTCAAAAATAATTGAATTGCTCTTGTTTTGAGTGATTCACGTGATGAATTAATCACATACAATGATCATGTGGCTTTGGTTAGACATAAAGAAGTTTTAACTAGAATTTCTCCTGCCAATTCATTGTGTTACATCATGTTGGATCTTCCTATGAAATTGTCACATGCTTTGGAGAAAGTTTCTGAACTTACATGTTCAAAATTCTTGTTTAGTGCCTACACCCTGGTATAAGTTTAATTTGATTGGAGATTATGGTGTAGGAAATCAATTTCTTGTATATCGAATATGCATAACTTGTGACCACATGGATGAATTGCAGCTTGTTGTTTTGAACAACAACTTTTGTATGCTCAATCTTGTTCATTATGAAAGAAAAATAAAATTTAGTGATCATTCAATGCCTATGTGTTCTTCTCTTATTGAACCATCTAACATTGGCAATCTGAATAATGAAATTGATGTATGGAAGAACTTGCAAATATTTTCACCCTTACTAGATGAATTTGCTATTGCTCAATTGAAATCTGATTATATAGATAAACTTTGTTTGATTCCAAAAGTTGTAGCTTTGCCTATATGTGCCACCACAACAAGTTTACAACTTCAAAGATTTGAATTGCATAAATGCTTCACTTACATTTGCAAAACAAGTTGCGATAATTACTGTGTGAGAAATTTTGATTTGTTCATTAACATATATCATTACTGTTGGGTTAATAATACAATGAGATTTTATGATTGCTGCTGTGTTATAACATTAATTGTGCAACAACGAAGAACTGTTAAAACGGATGATATATACATATACCATGCATACACCTTGGCTTCTTTGTTACCATACTTTCAGTTTATCAAAAGCCGAGGACGGCTTTGTTTTCAAGAAGGGGAGGATGATGAGGACACGACCCCTATGGATACAACCATATTTGCTCTGCTTGTTGTTCCAATTACAAGAGCTCCTACGTATCACTTAAATTATAAGGTGAGCTCGTTTCAAACATATTTTACTTTGTGTGATAAAGAACGTATGATATTACATAATGAGAGTTTGTTGCGTTTGTTATTATGTACCGAGATTTATGATGAAGATCATGCAATACGCGAGGCTACACATATGTTAAAACCGAGGACGGTTTTCTATCAAGAAGGGGAGGATGATGTGACCACGCCACAAACACATACGACAATCGCGCCCAATATTAAGATTGAACTAAAGGTGAATTCGCTTTCTTCAGCCTTCATATGTTACCGAGAATAGACCGCTACCTAATGCAAGTGATTTAATTATGCTTAGGAATTTGGGAAAGGATGAAGGAAAGGGACATGGAGTCCTGGACATGCATGGAAGGAATAATGGAGGTCACCACGTCACTTTGGGACCAAGTCAAGCACGAATTCGAGTTGGACACGTTTTGGAATCAGACTCGGACTGCTGCAATGGTGCAAGTTTAAACGGACGTAACTTTCTCATACGGACTCCGTTTGGGACGTTCTTGGACTTGATGGAAATCTTATCAAGTATACTTTCTAAAGGATTCAACCCCATCTTCAAATTCTATCCGAGACAGCCGCAATCATCAAAAGAGTCCGTGTTGGTCACGTACTGGAATCAGATTCGGACTGCTGCAATGGTGCAAGTTGAAACGAACATAACTTTCTCATACGGACTCCGTTTGGGATGTTCTTGTACTTCATGGAAAGCTTATGAAGTCTACTTTCCAATGGATCCAACCTCATCTTCAAATTCCATACGAGCCGGTTGCAATCATCAAAATAATCCACGTTGGTTTTTGAGTCCGAGTCAAAAGGGTGCTGCGCCACCACCAATTGGGCCCATGGGCCTTGTAACCCTAGAGCATGCACTTTGGACGCCCCTCCTGGTTGTTCTCCCTATAAAGGAGCCGCCGCCTCCCTCGTTAGGACTTGGATTTCGTTGAGTTTAGGTTTAGCTATTATGCAAACTGTGTTCTTGATTGTGTCGGATGACCACCTGTCAAGACTACCTTTGGAATCCCACCTTTGATCTCAATATATATATTTGCAATTTCAGATTGCTTGTTATCTTGTTCTTGCGTGTTCTTCGATTGCATGCAGGAATAAACCTTCGGTCAGGTCAACCGCGTTCTTGGCACGTTGATAACATCTCGGGTTGGTTCAGCGATTGCTAAGGCGCAAGCGACGCCGTTCGTTGTAGTCGGATCGCAAGGGTCACCTCCACCAAAATCGATAGTTATCATCCTATCGGAAGATCGACTCCATCGCCTCATCGTTGGTATCGAGCTTCATTGACCGGTAGGAATTTCTTGTATCCCTAGTTAGTAGATTGATTTTTATTTCTCATAGTCTAGAAAAATTGCCCCACAAAAAGAGTTAATTTCCGTTGTCCAAACCCCGTTGTGCCTTTCAATCTGTTAGTTTTGGTTTGCTAAATTGAATTTGTGTCCGTTTTAGCTTTGTCTAGTTGCTGGTCATATCTTTGTTCCAATAAAAATCCAACCAAAAAAAATTCCCCCACCCCAAACCCTAATTCCAATTTCGGCTGATCATTCCTTTCTCTGCAGCCGCCACCAAAAAAGCCATAACTTTTGATTCCGAGATTATTTTTCAGTGAAACCACCGTCATTAGATTCAAAACTTCATTGTCCATCTATCTGTAAAATTTCACGTCATTCCAGAAAGTCAGTTAAGAGATATCTGCGGTGCAAGTTGACCAAAAATTCCAGATTGAATCTGCAACAGCCGGCACTTGTGAATTTTGTGCGAATTTTTCGGTCCGTTTCAGAACTTGACCCCAAAACAAAAGTTATAGAAAAAGCCGTCAGAAAACAGAGAAAAAGAATCATTGAAAAAAGCAACTGACAAAAGATACGGCCGAAATACCAACGTGCTGTCCAGTGGACAGAAATCTTCAGCTTCAAGTTTTGGGTCAATCCTTGTGTTCTTCAATTCCAGATTGCATTCAATTGAATTATCTTGTATTTACCACTCCCATACATTGCCATACACTTATTTTAGCCTTCTTCGATCCTTGGTTGATCAGCAACATAGGCTAAGTGCTACATACAAACTATAATTCAATTCTATGCAATTTCTGAAATTAATTGATTGTTTTCCTTTGCTACAAAATACATAGCCTATCCAAGCTCTACTTTTCTACTAACCGAACAGGTCTCGCTGTACCTTGCAATCGCTTTACTCATTACTTGAGTTAGATTTATCACGAACCAGCCACCGGTTGCACCACCTGTTTGCTTTGGTAAGAACTTGTAAGAATTTGGTAAGAGCTTTAGAGATGTGTGACTTGTGAAGCTCCACCTCCTAGTAGTTTATAGGGACTTACATAATTCTTGTGTATTTCCTTGTTTTCTACTAACCATGACAGGTTCAAGATCACTTTGTAGCAATTTTTGTGAGACCAACAACTTGTTGGATCGTATTAATAAGACCCTCACCACCATCAACAACAGAATTGAGGGCTCCAATGATCGCGACCGTTGTCGACTTCGACATGATCGACAAGGTACAGGTAGGTTAACAAGAGAGGTATGTGATGATGATGCCAAGTTTACAATTCCTCCATTTGCTGGTAGATATGACCCTAAAGCTTATCTTGAATGGGAAATACAATTAGATCAAAATTTTCTGTGCTATGATTTTCTTGATGATAAAAGAGTTAGGGTGCTACTAGTGAATTCACTGATTTCGCATTATTTTGGTGGAGGAAACAATGTAGACTACCACATGTACCTAAAACTTGGAATGCTTTGAAACGAATCATGAGATCTACATTTGTTCCTTCATATTATTCACGTGACTTGTTAAAAAGATTGCAACGTTTAGAACAAGGTAGGAAAACGTAAGTGAATACTATGAAGAATTGAAAGCTCTTTTGTTGCGTTGTGATTTAGAGGAACATGTAGAGGCTATAGAGAATAGATTCTTAGGTGGGCTTAATCAAAAATTAAGAACATTCTCGTCCACAAAGAATATAATTCTCTCTATGATTTGTTTATACTTGCTTGTAAGGTTGAAAGTCAGATTGAGAAAGAATTGAGAATACTTGATAATAGGACACATGAGAGCAAACATGTGGTTGTGCCTTTTCTCAGTAACTAACAACTTGCAGCAAGTTGAAAACCATGTGAAGAGAAGAATGAGTTACTTGAGCTACCAACTCCATTACTTGAGAAGGAAGATGAGGAGATGGATGTACCTACATCATCCGAGGGGAGCCAAAAGATAAAGATCATGGTGCTATCATCACTCACGGTGAGTATGCTTGTGAAGAACAACAATTATGCACTGCTCATGCTATTTTAGAGCAAAACTTAGTGGAAAACAATTCGACACGCCCATATTTCAAGTAGAGAATTCACACTGCATTGATTTGAGTATTGAGAATGAGTTTAGTGCACCTTGTCAAAAATAATTGAATTGCTGCTTTGTTTTGAGTGATTCACGTGATGAATTAATCACATACAATGATCATGTGGCTTTGGTTAGACATAAAGAAGTTTTAACTAGAATTTCTCCTGCCAATTCATTGTGTTACATCATGTTGGATCTTCCTATGAAATTGTCACATGCTTTGGAGAAAGTTTCTGAACTTACATGTTCAAAATTCTTGTTTAGTGCCTACACCCCGGTATAAGTTTAATTTGATTGGAGATTATGGTGTAGGAAATCAATTTCTTGTATATCGAATATGCATAACTTGTGACCACATGGATGAATTGCAGCTTGTTGTTTTGAACAACAACTTTTGTATGCTCAATCTTGTTCATTATGAAAGAAAAATAAAATTTAGTGATCATTCAATGCCTATGTGTTCTTCTCTTATTGAACCATCTAACATTGGCAATCTGAATAATGAAATTGATGTATGGAAGAACTTGCAAATATTTTCACCCTTACTAGATGAATTTGCTATTGCTCAATTGAAATCTGATTATATGGATAAACTTTGTTTGATTCCAAAAGTTGTAGCTTTGCCTATATGTGCCACCACAACAAGTTTACAACTTCAAAGATTTGAATTGCATAAATGCTTCACTTACATTTGCAAAACAAGTTGCGATAATTACTGTGTGAGAAATTTTGATTTGTTCATTAACATATATCATTACTGTTGGGTTAATAATACAATGAGATTTTATGATTGCTGCTGTGTTATAACATTAATTGTGCAACAACGAAGAACTGTTAAACGGATGATATATACATATACCATGCATACACCTTGGCTTCTTTGTTACCATACTTTCAGTTTATCAAAAGCCGAGGACGGCTTTGTTTTCAAGAAGGGAGGATGATGAGGACACGACCCTATGGATACAACCATATTTGCTCGCTTGTTGTTCCAATTACAAGAGCTCCTACGTATCACTTAAATTATAAGGTGAGCTCGTTTCAAACATATTTTACTTTGTGTGATAAAGAACGTATGATATTACATAATGAGAGTTTGTTGCGTTTGTTATTATGTACCGAGATTTATGATGAAGATCATGCAATACGCGAGGCTACACATATGTTAAAACCGAGGACGGTTTTCTATCAAGAAGGGAGGATGATGTGACCACGCCACAAACACATACGACAATCGCGCCAATATTAAGATTGAACTAAAGGTGAATTCGTTTCTTCAGCCTTCATATGTTACTGAGAATAGACCGCTACCTAATGCAAGTGATTTAATTATGCTTAGGAATTTGGGAAAGGATGAAGGAAAGGGACATGGAGTCCTGGACATGCATGGAAGGAATAATGGAGGTCACCACGTCACTTTGGGACCAAGTCAAGCACGAATTCGAGTTGGACACGTTTTGGAATCAGACTCGGACTGCTGCAATGGTGCAAGTTTAAACGGACGTAACTTTCTCATACGGACTCCGTTTGGGACGTTCTTGGACTTGATGGAAAGCTTATCAAGTATACTTTCTAAAGGATTCAACCCCATCTTCAAATTCTATCCGAGACAGCCGCAATCATCAAAAGAGTCCGTGTTGGTCACGTACTGGAATCAGATTCGGACTGCTGCAATGGTGCAAGTTGAAACGAACATAACTTTCTCATACGGACTCCGTTTGGGATGTTCTTGTACTTCATGGAAAGCTTATGAAGTCTACTTTCCAATGGATCCAACCTCATCTTCAAATTCCATACGAGCCGGTTGCAATCATCAAAATAATCCACGTTGGTTTTTGAGTCCGAGTCAAAAGGGTGCTGCGCCACCACCAATTGGGCCCATGGGCCTTGTAACCCTAGAGCATGCACTTTGGACGCCCTCCTGGTTGTTCTCCTATAAAGGAGCCGCCGCCTCCTCGTTAGGACTTGGATTTCGTTGAGTTTAGGTTTAGCTATTATGCAAACTTCTGTTCTTCAGTTGTGTCGGATGACCACCACAAGACTACCTTTGGAATCCCACCTTTGATCTCAATATATATATTTGCAATTTCAGATTGCTTGTTATCTTGTTCTTGCGTGTTCTTCGATTGCATGCAGGAATAAACCTTCGTGGTCAGGTCAACCGCGTTTTGCACGGTTGATAACATCTCGGGTTGGTTCAGCGATTGCTAAGGCGCAAGCGACGCCGCTCGGTTGTAGTCGGATCGCAAGGGTCACCTCCACCAAAATCGATAGTTATCATCCTATCGGAAGATCGACTCCATCGCCTCATCAGTTGGTATCGAGCTTCAGTTGACCGTAGGAATTTCTTGTATCCCTAGTTAGTAGATTGATTTTTATTTCTCATAGTCTAGAAAAATTGCCCCACAAAAGAGTTAATTTCGTTGTCCAAACCCGTTGTGCCTTTCAATCTGTTAGTTTTGGTTTGCTAAATTGAATTTGTGTCCGTTTTAGCTTTGTCTAGTTGCTGGTCATATCTTTGTTCCAATAAAAATCCAACCAAAAAAAATTCCCCCACCCCAAACCCTAATTCCAATTTCGGCTGATCATTCCTTTCTCTGCAGCCGCCACCAAAAAAGCCATAACTTTTGATTCCGAGATTATTTTTCAGTGAAACCACCGTCATTAGATTCAAAACTTCATTGTCCATCTATCTGTAAAATTTCACGTCATTCCAGAAAGTCAGTTAAGAGATATCTGCGGTGCAAGTTGACCAAAAATTCCAGATTGAATCTGCAACAGCCGGCACTTGTGAATTTTGTGCGAATTTTTCGGTCCGTTTCCAGAACTTGACCCCAAAACAAAAGTTATAGAAAAAGCCGTCAGAAAACAGAAAAAAAGAATCATTGAAAAAAAAGCAACTGACAAAAAGATACGGCCGAAATACCAACGTGCTGTCCAGTGGACAGAAATCTTCAGTTTCCAAGTTTTGGGTCAATCCTTGTGTTCTTCAATTCCAGATTGCATTCAATTGAATTATCTTGTATTTACCACTCCCATACATTGCCATACACTTATTTTAGCCTTCTTCGATCCTTGGTTGATCAGCAACATAGGCTAAGTGCTACATACAAACTATAATTCAATTATATGCAATTTCTGAAATTAATTGATTGTTTTCCTTTGCTACAAAATACATAGCCTATCCAAGCTCTACTTTTCTACTAACCGAACAGGTCTCGCTGTACCTTGCAATCGCTTTACTCATTACTTGAGTTAGATTTATCACGAACCAGCCACCGTTGCACCACCTGTTTGCTTTGGTAAGAACTTGTAAGAATTTGGTAAGAGCTTTAGAGATGTGTGACTTGTGAAGCTCCACCTCCTAGTAGTTTATAGGGACTTACATAATTCTTGTGTATTTCCTTGTTTTCTACTAACCATGACAGGTTCAAGATCACTTTGTAGCAATTTTTGTGAGACCAACAACTTGTTGGATCAGAATAAGACCTCACCACCATCAACAACAGAATTGAGGGCTCCAATGATCGCGACCGTTGTCGACTTCGACATGATCGACAAGGTACAGTGTAGGTTAACAAGAGAGGTATGTGATGATGATGCCAAGTTTACAATTCCTCCATTTGCTGGTAGATATGACCCTAAAGCTTATCTTGAATGGGAAATACAATTAGATCAAAATTTTCTGTGCTATGATTTTCTTGATGATAAAAGAGTTAGGGCTGCTACTAGTGAATTCACCGATTTCGCATTATTTTGGTGGAGGAAACAATGTAGACTACCACATGTACCTAAAACTTGGAATGCTTTGAAACGAATCATGAGATCTACATTTGTTCCTTCATATTATTCACGTGACTTGTTAAAAAGATTGCAACGTTTAGAACAAGGTAGGAAAACTGTAAGTGAATACTATGAAGAATTGAAAGCTCTTTTGTTGCGTTGTGATTTAGAGGAACATGTAGAGGCTATAGAGAATAGATTCTTAGGTGGGCTTAATCAAAAATTAAGAACATTCTCGTCCACAAAGAATATAATTCTCTCTATGATTTGTTTATACTTGCTTGTAAGGTTGAAAGTCGATTGAGAAAGAATTGAGAATACTTGATAATAGGACACATGAGAGCAAACATGTGGTTGTGCCTTTTCAGAACTAACAACTTGCAGCAAGTTGAAAACCATGTCAAGAGAAGAATGAGTTACTTGAGCTACCAACTCCATTACTTGAGAAGGAAGATGAGGAGATGGATGTACCTACATCATCCGAGGGAGCCAAAAGATAAAGATCATGGTGCTATCATCACTCACGGTGAGTATGCTTGTGAAGAACAACAATTATGCACTGTTCATGCTATTTTAGAGCAAAACTTAGTGGAAAACAATTCGACACGCCCATATTTCAAGTAGAGAATTCACACTGCATTGATTTGAGTATTGAGAATGAGTTTAGTGCACCTTGTCAAAAATAATTGAATTGCTGCTGTTTTGAGTGATTCACGTGATGAATTAATCACATACAATGATCATGTGGCTTTGGTTAGACATAAAGAAGTTTTAACTAGAATTTCTCCTGCCAATTCATTGTGTTACATCATGTTGGATCTTCCTATGAAATTGTCACATGCTTTGGAGAAAGTTTCTGAACTTACATGTTCAAAATTCTTGTTTAGTGCCTACACCCTGGGTATAAGTTTAATTTGATTGGAGATTATGGTGTAGGAAATCAATTTCTTGTATATCGAATATGCATAA